>CAAKHC010001299.1:34514-66732 GCA_901007825.1 Macroramphosus scolopax
TTGCATGACCATCAGAGTACGATTGACAGGAATACATAAAGACTGGCTTTTTTAGCAGGATTAATGTTGATGTTAGCTAGCATTAGTGCACCATAGGGAGCATACAGTCGGACCCTATGGGACAGGAACCATAAAGCAATGTGACACTGTTCATTGGGCTTCACCTTGGCCCAGTATCCTTGATCAGTCAGGACATCAGTCAATGTTTAATTGCTGAAATGTTATGTGCAGTACGTGGGTGGGATGGGCTGGTCCATTTCCCAGAGGGGGGGGAATGTTTCATGTGTGGGTTTTCTCTGTGCTGCACTGGGCTCCCCTACTGCCTCTGGATTCCTGTATGACACTCATTTGCCTGATTAGCTTAACAAACGGTGACTGCTCTCTCACCCATCTCTACAAGCTAACTCAGCGCATGCTAACTATTCTAACACATGTACTGCACACTCAAATACACGCTGCGTTTCCACACGCTGCACCGAAGAATGAACAATGTGCATGCTGAAAAATAATCAGCTGTAAAAGTGCTCATAAATCATAACATGGTCTGAATAAGCACACAGTGGCATTTAGTGGCTTTAGCACTGATATTGTACAATTAATGTACAATCTATTTATCTTCATTTAATATGTATGGGATGGGCCTACTGTAAAAGCAATATAATGTATGATAGGCTGAAAGTGAAATAAGAATGATTCCAGTAATGTTTGTATTCAGCAATTTGTTTATGCAGCATGCACGTATAAGGTATGCACATGACCATTTAGATCCTCCCACCGTTAAAGACTCCCGTCGTAATGTTTATCTTTTTAAAATACAGCCTTTAATGCACAGAGCTTCCGTGTTAATGAAAGCAATAGGTCTCCGTGAGTGGAGATTGCTTTTCCAGAGCTTCATTTTTACAGCCTGGTGTTGAATACACTCCTCTAGCAACTCTTCTTGAATGTTTCATCACAGACCAGATCCCAGGGGTTGGTACAACCCCCTCATCACAGATACACACTATGAGAAAGCCTTCACATCATGCATGTGGAGGATATGAGAGTCAACTGGATGCCATTTCATCTGCTGGGGGAGCAATTTGATTGCATATTCAATGTGGGAGGATACAAACATGATAGAATGTCAAGCCAGGCAGCTATAGTAGCTACAGTCACCCCGGTGTGTCGGAATAGCTTTTGGAGGTGTCAAATTATCTCTTCTTATCTGTGGTGGAAAGCTTAAAATGCTGTTCTCACATGGCTACACACATATGCTCACATTTGTGAGAACATGCTATATTCAAATCGGAGGGGCCATTTCTGTGCTTCTTTACCGTAAAGTATTTTGGCTCACATCCTTGATTTTCCTATTTGACTCTGTCTGTTTTGTCACATAACAACCAGGAAAATGGAGAAGGTGAAATAAAATACATTGCCTTATTCCTACCATACAGAGTTAATATAATTATGCCATCCATATCCACCGGCTGCTGCCATGAGGATGCCAGATGGTTTACCGAGGGATTGTGATTGACGCATCTCAGGACACAAACAGAGTGATTTTTTTCGACTCAGTAGTTCGACAGAACTATACAGTACATCTGTCTCCGAGAACAAACAGACAAGACAAGAATGAAACAGAGCCAGAGAAACCTAGTCTTTGAAGAATATCGGGACTGTGTCTAGATTGAAGCCACCTACCTGGGGAATGCCTGTACGAGTGCTTGCGTGTGCATTTGTGTGTATGTGTGTTTGTGTGTACGTGTGTGTGTATTGATATGCATCTGCGAATGTGAATTAGTAGCTTTGTACAAGTAGCCTTCATGCTGGCTTTGTATGAATTCCTGCGTAAAAGCGTGACTGTGTGGGCGTGGGCACATTGTTTGTGTTGTGTAAGGTGGAGTAATTTACGTTAGTGAGATAAAAGCATGTGCATGCTGCTGCCTCTGAACTAGTTTTCAAAGGCACATTTGGCAGCTGCTTTCATCGTGCTGCACACTGGGCCTGGACTGTAAACCAGAGTGTGCAAATGGCAGTCCTTTGCCAATTAACACATACACAGAAACATAAAGGACAGAAACAAAGGTAAGTACATGTAATAGTAAAAAAAATATGAACTGAAGCTGTTCCGTGGGAAATCCTAATATCAATGAATGCTTTCCCTTGACACTGAACAGTTACCTCCAACTAGGATGTTGTTTACACCCTTGTATATCTGAATTTTAGAAAAATTATGCAGAAATTATGAAGCTAATTGTCACAGAACTGGTTGGAGGTGTGTACCATGGGCCAAGAAAAAAATCTTACATCTTAATTATTAAAATAACATTGGCATCAAAATGGTGCACTGAAATCATTTGTGTTTATTGGCTTGCTAGATTGCAATAACAGACACAATGTTTAGGTTTGTATGAAGAAAGTCTACAGTGGCATTGTTAGAAAAAAGTTGGATGTGCATGCAGGAGGGATTCAGATATCAGCTCCACAGAACCTGGTGTGGACGCTGCTGCCACAGCTAGAATTGAACCCACTCATCACAGATCAGAGGAAATGATTCACAGCACAAACTCTGTCTGCACTGAAATCTCATCCCAAGACACGTACACAAACAAAACAGAAGGCCCAGTTTGTATGCTTCCCTTGTTCTCACTGTCTTGGTATATTTGGATACTGTAGTTGCATATAAGTTGGGTCTATACTGAATGAGACAGAAAAGAAGAAGGGAAGAAATACTTCAAGCATATTCTGACAATAAGGGGTAAAGCATTCAGCTTTTAATTAACATTAGCAATATCAGCAATTTAGTATTATCTTCAGGACTTAAGAAAAAGAGAAGGGGAAAGGGATTTTAAACCATTTAGCTCAGCTGATAAACCAGTCATACCAGTGTAGTCGCTATCTCTTGCAATAATCTATAATGATGTCTTTCACTTTGTATTTTGCTTCTCTTTAAAAAACACATGGTGCTTTCCTTCCTCCCCCTTATCCTTTTGATCCAGCCCCTTTTCTTTCCACATTTCTCTTCCTTCAAGCTTCGTCTTCTTTTTTTTTTCCCAGATTCTTTTTTTTTTCCAGTGTTCTTTATTTCTTCTTGCTCTCAGCTTTTTCCACGCTTTTATCTCCACTTCATACAGAATAACTGTGCGACGTGGTGAGTATAATGAGGCTGTTCCTCTACAACTTCAAACCTTCCCTTCACCAGTTTGCCAGGGTTCAAAAACAAATCCGGAACAAATATTTTGACATTCAGACATAGGGAAAAACGTGTGCAACGATTCCAAGTATCCTGATTCATCTTCTACCAAAACAAAAAAAAAAAGTAACAGGGAGAAAAACCCTAAAAAATAGTGAAGGGTGAATGAGAAAGAGGGGCCAATCAAATGCTGATGTGGTTCCTTTCAAACTGTAGTGATCTCTTTGATTTTGATATTAGCTGTCCACTGTGGAATTAGCAAGCGTGATACTGGAGCTTATTTAGAGTGAAAGTAATTAAAGCTGAGAACAGGCTCTAAATGTTATGCTGTAAACGATTTAGCAGGCCAGCAGTGTACAACATTGTCATGGATCACAGTAAATTGGTCCGGGCAGCTTATTGCGCAGACATAGAGTCAATGTAGCACGTTTAAAAACAGGAATTGCTAAGAAGGAAACACCCCTGGTACTGCAATGCACGCAGCTCCACAATAAACTTGATTGTAATGGTAATTATATAAGTATAAAACCCTTTAACATGAGGGCTGAGATTTGTCATCACAATTGCTGTAAGTGCTTTTACAGAGCTGGGAATTGGGACTCTGCTTATTCAAAAGGCTAACCCATTCAGTTGATGGGAGTTTAGCAAAATTAGAAATCCATCAGGAGAAAAGGCAACTTTCTGACCATTGTGATCATAATCATTTTTCTTGTTCTGCTATCGATTCAGCTCTGGATGCTTGGGTCGTTTCTCGCTCATAAAAACATTACAGGAAGAAAAGTGGCCAGGATGAAAAGATAGAAGGATGGCGGGATAAGGGGGCGGAAGAGGAAGGTTGCTGATGAGTCTTTAGCCGCCCTGAGCAGTAATGAGGAAGCAGTAAAAATGAGACAGCATTGTGTTGTACTTTTAGGTACTTCATCTTTAAAATGAATAGTCCCCAAAGGGCCAGATGGTTAATGCCATTTATTAATAGACAGACAGGGCCAGCAGTTTGGTCTGTGGCCCTCTGAGAGCCCTTAGTTAGGATGAGAGAGAGTGAGTGTGAGTGACGAAGAGATAAAAAGAGTGATGGTGGCAGTAGTGGAAGGGGGGGGGGGGGGGGCTGCACCTGAGCAAACGAAGGACAGCATGGTACTGAGAGAATGTGTTGAGCTTGTCTTAAAAAATTGCAAGATGAGCTATAACAGGTGTTAGGATCTGACGGATTATCTTTAAGGAATATTATGATTAAGAAGTGATGGCACTTAAGAGCTCATCTGTAAACAGTCATTGCAGAAACAATAAAGAATCAATTGATAATATTTCTGCAATATTCGATGAAAATGAAGTTGTCACTCCAGTGATTTAGTCTTCTCAGCTCTAGAGACTATAGAAAGAAGTGCAAAAAAAAAAAAAAGCATACCATTCAAATTTGACATAGTGCCTGTGTAAACCATGCTTGAGTTCCTATTTGTAAATTGGGCATTTGTGCATATGGAGACGAGTGTATCTGCCCATCAGAGAAGTGTATGTCCGGTCCTGTACGCATGGGATCTGGCCTACTGAAGAACCAAGCAGCAAACCTCCTTGTTAGCCTGCTCAGCGCCTCACCATTTGTCATAAATTGGGGGGAGCTGCCACAGGAGGGCTGAGGAGACCTACCGCACATTGGCAACAGCAGTACAGCCACCTGGGCCCAGCGCTGAGCAGTTTTCACTGGGAGCCAGGGCATATTTAGCTCCTTCCCAGGACACTGCACAATGACAGCTCTCGCCAAACAGCCTTCATTACATGGGAAGTATCATTCTTGATAAAAGAGCCAAACAAAGGATGAGAGGTGGATTTATTGTGCTGCTCCACCTGGGCTCTGATAGTATTGTTGATCAGCGCTCCCATTTGCACCCATCTAAATCTTTGAGCGTAGACAGTGTCAGTGTGTAGCTAGCTACAGGCCATATTGCTATTGATTGGTGAAATGATAGAACAATTTCTTACCTGATGTTGGGAGATGAACCAGAGGCGAAGGCATGGGGGGAGAGAAAGAGAGAGAATTTGATTGGTGGTGGCCTTGTATTGTACACAGTACATGCTCAATAGCTAAGTACTAAGGGGAGTTCGTACACTGCATTACTACACAATTGCAATCGAAGAGCTCCACCTTTAAAAATCAATTCATCATTTTCTCTGTGGTTTTACGAAATTGGTGAAGTGACAAAAAGACCACATTGTAATGTTAAAGTTGTATTCAAAAGATCTGAAAAGGTAATTTACCATTTCACCCTCTGCAAGTGAAGAAAAACACTTGTGGGTGAATTAAAGCCACACAGACATTTATTTGTACTTTGAGTAGACAGCTCTTTTCCAGTGTTGATTGATGTTGTGAATTATAAACAATATTAAAAATCTAAAAGCAAGGTGGAATTCCCACTCAATGTTTCAGAATATTTATATTGTATATTCATGTTCCAGTCACAGTGATAAAGACAAAGACATTTTAAGCCATAAAGCCCGCTGAATAGGAATCCTCATCCCCCTAAGCCACACTCCAATACCCTCACACACCCCTGACACTCACTAAGGCTCTGAGTCAAAGTCTTGTTCTCATATCCACAGGAGCCTCCCACCACAAATATGCTTTAAACACATAAATATTCATTGGCATTGCTCATAAACCAGCAGAAGCAGCCATCTGCATTAACAGGACTCAAGCTGGGAGCTAGGCTCCATCCACCAACATTCTTCATATGTATATAAATCAGTGGGGGCCCGGGCGAAGCCAGCACCATTCCAGAGCAACCTACACTTGGCAGCGGAGATGGTGAAAAATAGAGCTCCTCAACTGATGGTACAGTAGCCCGGTGCCATATATAGCTTATCCACATGATCTTAGTTTGGAGTGTATAGTGGGCGAGTGTTACTTACTGTTCTGCTAGTTTTTCAAATGATTCCACACGTAGCTGTGGTTTGCAGACTACGGTGATTGGTGTGTTTTCATGCTTGTTGGACATAATAAGATGAAGAACACTTGTTGTGTATTGTCTGCTTCTTCTCATACTCTGTGTAAACGGTGGTGTATCAGCAGCATGACGCATTGGGGAAGGGAATGTTTTTTTCAGATAGCTCTCTCTGAGATTTCTCCCTCCGTCCCACTACAGTGAAGCTTAATATAATTTCCACACACCTAACTGTGGACGGTGAAGTGAGATTGGGATTATTCCTTCAGCAGAAAATCATCTCCATGAAAGTGTGGTCTATGAATTACCTGTTCATCTCCTTGTTTTAAACACCGATTTCAATGTATTATTTAGATATAACTCCATTTTAATGGCTCCAATCCAATGTAGATACTCAAGTTTTAATAGAATTCTTTATTTATCCAAGAAAACACTCCAATTCCTGTGCATTGATAATCAACCTACCTGCTCAATGAGACAACATCATCTGTATGTAAAGTGTGTCCCATATTGTGATGATTTCACAAGAGGGTTCAATCAGTGAATTATTATATTAAGCCACTAATGTCACTGCACATACGCTGAAACACTGCAAGCAGCAAGATTGGAAACTTCCTGCCATAATAAACTTAACAGGATGCAAATAAATCAAATTCTCGGTAACAAACAGAGTTTAAACTTCTTCTTCATTTGATAAACTTAGAGTCTGTGTATAATATCAATCAAGTTGTTTGTGCCTAAAAAAAAATCCCAGCACATCAGTTGCCATAATATAGTCCTGATTGAGCCTGTGATTTAAATAATTAATGAAGCTACCGATGCTGCTCCACTTGTGTAGAAAGGGCAGAGTGTGTCCTCGGACGTGCAGACGGACCAACCTCCCACACACACCGTATGCACGTGTGAATATTAAGTTATAACTCATCCTGTTGCTCTCCATGTGGTGCTGTGTTACACATCTAATAAAGTCACATTTTACAGAGAAACAATTGTGGGTAACAAACAGGTGATTAAATGTTAGTGCAAAGCATGTACAGGTTTATTGTGTCGTCAAGGTGTGGCGTTCTGGCTTCTCTTTTTTTGTGAGATTTATTTGGCTAGTCTGAGTGAAGGGAAGTCTACAAGGTGCCGCAGGCCAAAAACGTGAACATTGGCAACCTTGTATGATACGGCTTTGACTGAAACAACTCAATCATGTCATTGACATCATATTTATTCCAGGAAAGTTCATACAGGGAAAGCGATCTAAGACCTATGGGAAGAAAATAAGTACAAATTAGAAGTAATGCAATCTTTCATCCAACCTCGGATTGGTCCAAACTCTTAAGTAAGGATGATCCTACTTTTTCCGACTCCGTCACTCAGAGCTCTCTCAGCTGACAGATTCCCTTTACAGATAAAGCCTGAGAATCTCCAGCCAGATACTCTGTCACTGAAGAGTTTTTTTCCCACAGATTACATTAAGCTCGGTTTGAAACAGCCAAGGAAGCAGACATAGATACATACACAGGATGATCACAGCTACGCTATCAGTAGCCCGCACCAAGAAGACATAAACCACAGCATGGTGAAGGGGTTAAATCTCACTGAGCCCTATCTTCCCATTTGGTCGCTCTGGAGGACTTGTGTGTAATTATTTAAAGGCCCTGTAATACAGTCTATTACAGGAGTAAGAAGAGAGAGAGGAGGGAAGATAGAAGAAGGATGTGGAGATGGAGGGAGGGATCAGGCGACTGCCGAGAGAGTATAGCCTTTCAAATCGGTTCTATACAGACATACGGTGATATGATGTCTTTTACCTCACTGTTACCATATTGCAAGGCTATGATAGACCACAACCAACAGCTGGCAACTGGGAAGAGCCACAGGGATGACTTACTCCCTGTGAACCAACAGTACCACTCCTGCACGCATGCGCACACACACACATATACAACAGCGCTAGTCAGGCTGCTAATTCTGATGCAACAACCCGGAGCTAGAATGCTCCAATGATGATAAACAAACAACATTTTGGATGGGGAGGGAAGGATGGAGGGCTGAATGGAGAGAAGGAGAGAGGGAGGGCGAGAGCGTGGCAGTGCTGGGCAAATAAGACTCAGGGGCTTTTTTTCTGAACATGAGATAGTTTCAGTTCTTTTAAAATGTATGTTTGAAGTAGGGGTTCAGCTGAACACAAGCTGTTTGAAAAAGACTGATGCAAGAGTGGAGCTGTAGATGAGAGAGGGGCCATAAAGAGGGAGAGGGAAAAGGGGGTTGGGGGAAGATAGACAGGGATCCATGAGAGAAACATGTGCCAACAGAGGGAGAGAACTCGGAAAGGAGGCCTCTAGTGGTGCAATATTTATGTTGCAGTGAACATTCGATATAAAGCTGGGATGAATTGAGCTGTAAATACCAAAACAAAGAAACTGCAAGCCAAAATGAGAAGTTAGGATGAAGTAGAACACCTATGATTGGGTGCCTTGGTGTCTTTCTGAAAAGACATGGAAAGAGACGTGAGACGGCCGAGCGTGAAAAAAAGAACTCTAACATATTCAAAAAGCATAAAATTTGATTTCGAAGATTGAGCATTGATTTTGTTCCTGAAGGACTCCAACGTGGGAAGGTCAAAGATGATGTTATTTCCTTTCTGCCATAGAAAGCCATAATGTCCGAGACAAACGCACGCACATCCGTAGGAACACACACATATTCCTGCAACACTTTAATCAGAGCTCGGCATGCTCTCAGTCCAGACAAAGCCCAATCAGGGCGGTGATAATTTGGCCTCTCCTTCAATCAGCAGCACCATAATTGCATCAGTCACAATCTCCATTTCATCCTCCATCTCTTTGTCAGGGCGGGGGACAAAAGAAAGAAGGACACCCTAACGCCCAGACCTATTATCTAAACAGACTACTGGCAGATGTACGGGAGCAGACAGGGAGAACAACAAAACAAATTGTTGTTATTTAGATACAGAATTCCTACCTAGACTGTTTGATTGGAACCCAGCCAACAATTAAACATTCACATTTAACATTTCCACAACCCACGGATTTGTCTTAGCGTCTTTCAATATGTTACGTATCCACATGTCTAGACAAGTGAGTCAATATTGACGAAACAACCCATTGAAGTAAAATTCACAGAAGACACAGCTTGTTTCAAACAAACAAAACTCCGTCTATGAAAGTCATGATGTTTTGTGACCAGTCAATTCAACGGATTAAGGTTTTGTTTAGATTTAGGTACATAGAACAATTGGTAAGTGAGATACTTTGTTTTCTACAGGTTGTTTTAAAAGTTACAGAGCGCCTCAGGAGAGTCCATGAATATTCCTTCAGATTACAGTGAGAATTACATAACAGATATAAACTACAGTTTACAGATATTAATTCCAGTCCGTACAGGTTGTGTGTCTGTCCGTCTGTACAAACACATCAGTGAAAACACAAAGGAGGCATGCTATACCTTGACTATAATGAATTTCATTAGCACTTCGTACGATATGTGATTGAAAACAGGAAAGTGGCAGTGATGACACGTAGAAAGGAAGAGGGGAGACTGACAGGCAAAGGAATAATGCATGACTCATCATGACTGTTATCTTTTGGAAAAATTACTTATACATGGTTTGCATGTAGTGTAATGCATATGTCATGTAAGTGAAATTGGCCTATGAATGAATAATGAGCCATTAATCAAAATTTCATAGTGAACACAAGCCAGTGAGAGAGAGAGAGGAATCTATTACACGTCGGGACAAACCAGAGATGAGGATTCACGCCTGGATCTATAGATGTAACTTATAGGAATAGCTTTCACACAAATTATTAACTTGGAACTTAGAAAAAGTACTAAAGAATGTATTCTACTGCGTCACGTTCAACATGTTTTAATGGAGGTGCAGCTTGTTTTGACTTGGGGGAAGTATTAATGCACAGAGGCCACTTGGTGAGCAATGGGCAGCTCATAACGCTTCCCACATTAAAACCAAAACAGTGATGGTGTGCTGCAATGGACCCGCAAATGTCACTGTACTTTTATCAAATGCTCTTACAACAAACAAACACAGGCCTTCACGACTTCCCATCTGCGGAGGAACTGCCAGCTCATTATCACTGACCTGAATATCTTAACACTAGAAAACCGAGCATCCTTGCTCAGTGTTTCTCCTGAGAAAACGTTGATGAATAATGTTGCTAATAGGCATGACCCTGATTGAAACAATAAGGCGGTACGGGTCTATGTTACTGGCAGACGAGAGGAAGAATTTGAGTGTAGCCGTATCTTTATTAAGCAATCTAAACTAGATCAGCATACATTGGAGCACATTTTACAGTCATTCCTTCAGTTTAGCAATTAGACATTTCACTCCATCATCAGAAATCTGCTGCATCACAAGATAAGGTAGGGCAATTCTATTTGCCTTTCAACAAATCAAATTAGTTCGCAAAGACGTAAAAAGGCATGAGAAAAATAACTGTTAGCTCGCCGTGTGAACTTATAGACAGCTCCCACACGTGTTAGTCTATGGGTTCCATATTGCACATTTAGTCCTCCTACAAGTACTACAAGATAAACAAAACACATAAACTATGGACAAAGAATTGCACTTAAGCATGTCCACTCCCTGTTTTGATGAGCTGCAGCACCACTAATGTCGATATATACAAAGGAGCAGCTCACTCTATTTTATTCCTTTAGGAAGACATTTATACCTTTTAGTCCCCGTTTCATTTCATTAAGATGACATTTTATACTTTATCGCATCATATTATTCTTTAATACACAGAAAGTTGAATACCTCAATTGTTTAATATACTGGAAATATCTTGTGTTTCCCAAGATCATCTGTGCCTCAAACTGTATCCGAAGTCTTGAGGAAGACTTGAGACCATTACACTTCCACACATTCAGACATCTTCTCCGAACTAGTGGACTCACCACTTGCTGACCATTACAAAGAATGCAGGTTTAAGGTACTTGACTTCCCCTACACATTGACCTGCCTTTTCATTTCCAGGGCTGCATCCACTTCTGTTATACAGAGCTACAGAGCGGGGGATCAGCTGGAGCAGTGGAAGTTGTGCTTTACGTTGCCTGACACAAGCTGCAAATGACTTGCTAAGTGACTTGCAAGTCAAAACAGGCTCGGGAGCAAAGAAAAATCTGACAAATGATCTGTTAAAAAAAACTGAGGACTCAACCAAAATGGCAAAACAGAAAATTTTTTATAAACAATAGTTGTTAAAAAAAGATAAAAATTAAAAATCTTGTTTGCCATGTTTCCTCAGCTTGTTATGACTCCTCATGACCGCCTGATCAACTAATAAAGCTATAATGGATGCATGTGGAAAGAAAATGTTTGCTGATGAACGCACATTCTCTAACACACATGGACACACTTACACACACTTGTTCTCTCCTGTCTATACATAAGCAAACACAAGAAAACCTTGTGTGACACTCTGAACCAAAGCATCCATGCTGGGCAGCTCAGCTAAAAGCAGACAGAAGGATCAATTTAGATGATCTATGAAAGTTATTAGTAATGACATTTATGAATATTTTATGGACGGTAGAGAATGTCATCATAAATTTTGATACAAGGAAATGAGGCAGGAATATAAAACAAACAGCATTAAACATTGAACGTGGCCCCCATGTCAAAAGGATAATGTGGAGAATAATGGCTGAGTTAACAGAGAAGCAGCAGAAAGAAAAGAGAGATGGCAATCAGTTGTCCGGGCTATTTCTGTTGCTTTGAGGATATTTAAAGGTCAAGCCAGTGAGCCTAACCATTAGAGAGGAAGCCAGGGAGCATCATGTTGGACCGATTTGTCAGTGTGAGTTCCTAGAAAGACATAGCCATTATAATTCATTGATGTGATTTGATATGTCGCTATCAGTTGTTGTTCTTATCCAACTGTGATACGCCGAACCACAAGGTGACAAGGCAGGGACACCATCAGCACGATGACTATGAGCAGACTCTTGTCTCTGTTCTCAACGCACTGGACGCATTGAGGAGGTCTGCTCTCGCCTAAAAGGCTGGTAATACCGGTGCTTTGGGCTTTCCACATTCTTCGGTCTTGTCCCCACCTTATGCTCCCCTTTTCATTCCATATTTGCATAACAGCGAGCGGACCAGTGTCCATCCTCCTGTGTATCCCTGTCATGTCGGCCGAGTAAAAAGCACAGCGCATCCCCGGCACAGATGGTCTGCCAAAGGTAGAAATAAAGAGATATTGCTCATTTTCATTGGGATGGCACTCAAGCAAAGACAGTGAAATGCACTATAAATACACGTAGAGGAGCTGACATTTTTACTCCAGTCAAAGTGCAGCAGCCGCGGCAGCACGCACTAATGTCCTTTCCTCAGTTAGTGTATATCACTTTAAAGAGGCTATATTTTGCCATTTAGCGCTGACGTGAGCAGATTTTCGTGGGGACAGGAGAGGCATGGAACATCTGGACGGCGTTTAGGCTGTTTATAAAGACAGGAAGTCCTCTCTGACCTGTTTTTCACACTTCATTTAATGCCATGAATTGATGTCAAATCCGTGTGCGAATGTGTGTGCGTGTGTGTGTGTACACGTGTATGCACTTGTGTTTCTGTGTCCACGGAGAAGGCTGATGTACACACATTAGCATAAGGAGGAAACGCTGTCACGCCATAATTCATACGTATGTACACGCACACACACCCCGCTGTCCATGCACAACAAAAGCTCTACATTTTAACTACACTTGACATCCTACAACTTAGCATCTCTGGGCAGCCTAATTATTGTCCATACGCATGCAGCTCCGGTGGAGAATGCAGCTTTGGAGTGTCTTTCCTTCTGCCCGTGACAGTTGGTTTGTCAGGGGCCAGGCAGAAGAATAGCATGCGGCCAGGGGGAGGGGATTAGCATTCACATGGCACCTGTTGCCAGCCAGTGTGCCTATGCAGGCTACAGATAATTACAGTGATTTTGTGGAGGAGAGGAGTGCAGGGGTAATTGTAGTCTTGGCAGAGCAAAGGGAGAGGAGAGAAAGGCGGACAGCACTTTCACTATCTCACGCCGCAGAGCTGTTGACGAACACGACCACTACTGTGCATACGCGCAGATATAATACTGTCTGAGGCTGAGGACACACGTACACTGACATACAAACACATACACACATCACAAACCACAATTAAGTCTCGGTTGCCACGGCAACGTGTTGTTAGACGGATAACAGTGTTAAGCAAAAGCAGCGAAAACATTTAGAATGGTAATCAGAAGACCTAATTGCACTGATGTCTGCGGGGCTGCTGTGAGTAAACCTGCAAGGACTCTCATCACTCATCCATACATCTGCTTTGGAAAAAACAACAACCTTCAGCCATTAAATACTTGCCTCTGCTCATTCACTTAGCGGGTCTGTTGTGCCATCACTGCAGCCATTACAAATTATGTTATTTAGTAAACGTCTGCTGTGACACCCGAGGGATGGCAGCGGGGGTGGGAGTCAGGAGGGGATGAAGGAAACATATAATATTACATAAAGTGTTAGCACGGTGTAAAGCTTCAATGATTGGTGTTAAGGTTTTCATTACACAAAATGAGTAATTGCTTGTCATTTGGCGCTGGCATATCCCACAATCATCCTCACTTCTGTGCCATCAATCAAGCATTTAAGTGCTGATGACTTGGCTCACATTTAAAGCAGGGCAGCAGAGCCACAATGCACTGGGGAAACTCATTGTTTGCTTCGTTACTCCTCAGAGCTCAGCTACTGTGTGTGTGCGTGTGTTCCTGTGTATGTGTGTCCTTTGTCTGTGTGTACGTGTACTGAGGAGAAATAAGATCTGGTTGTGGTCGTGCTTTCCTGAGTAGCACAGCATTCCACAGTCCATAATATGACAGCTAGTGCTATGAAGTAGCTCCCAGATCATTCCTGAGGAAGACGAAAAAAAAGTGCACCGTCGACTTCTAGTGGACCATTTAAACTTCGGCGGTGTGTGCATGTGTGGGCTTAAGTACTGTACATCAAAGCAGATGAAAACTTACTGGGACAAATCAAAACATTTCATAAGATCCTCGTTGAATGTGAAAGTAGAAAAAAGTTTGACACACAACTCTCACAGACACACTTCATTTGGATGCTGCTGCAGTGGGGCCACATTCAGAATGTGCTCCATCTGTGACCACACAGCTCAGTGATCTGGGAGATGTGTTGAGTTATCATTGCTCATGACCAGGAGGACACGAGGGAAACAGCAACTCACATCCTCCTCCCCAATCTGGACGGGAGGAGAGAGTGTCAGAGGGCAGACAGAAATGAGAAGGGGGGAGGGATGCTTCATGCCAGTCAACCAACTGATTTGTTCCGCAAAGTAAAACTGAAGTGGAACAACAGCTAACACTACAGTTGAGCCGAGCCATCATATCCCCCTCCCCGCACCTCCTGTCTCCCTCCCTTATCCCTGTTTGCCCCTGATTCCCACCAAATCTCCGGCTTGGTTTGACAGCAATACAGTGTGCTGCTCAGGCAGGGAGAGCTAGCCATTTTCATACAATCATTTTGGACTGAGATACAGCCAGAAGGACGAATATGAATATGGTAAACAAAATGTCGACAAGGGATGAGTCACAAACTACAGTGAGAGGCAAAGATAGACAGACAGCATGGGACCAGGGCTGCTTGATTATGGCACAAATAATCATCACGATTAGTTTGATAAAAACTTAGATCACAATTAGTTAAAATGTTTATTCAATTATTTGTATTATTCAAATTACCAAAGTGTTTTCAAACAGCTAAATTATTAGCTTTCTTATTGGATCTCCTTCTGTCATCTTGGCTTGAACTGAATTTATATCACAAGACAAAATGAGGGCATCATTGAGATAGCAATGTGGCACAATAATCATTTCATCTTGATTATCTTGTTTTCTTCTGGAGGGTCAAATTCACAATTGAAAATAAAATGATATTAATTGCCCAGCCCCAGATGGACATGAACAATGAAAGATCCATCTATCTAGAGCCAACATTATTAACTTTGTGAAAAAGGCAGTGTATTCTTGGTGTATCAGAGTTGCAGCTCCCCTCTTCTGCAGTACCGACTCAATCAGCATCTACTCTCAGTCGTGTTGTGCAGTGTCCAAGCTCCTCTTTGTTTTTCCATAAAGCACTAGAATCATGATGAGAGATGTCTGAAAAGTTATTCCGCTGCTGAGAGAATGGCAGACAGACAGGCAGAATTGAACTGAGCTACAGCCCAAGGCCAGGGAAAAGTAAACAGGTATTCATAGCCAGCACAGGGCCAAAGCAGAGGCAGCGAGAGATCAATAACCTATTGAATTAGGCTGGCTTTGAAAAATATCTGCCAATCAAATCTACTGAAAGCTGCAGATGCCTGATTCAATGTTTAAAGGGTAGGTACAGAAACTTGACAGTCCTCACTGTACTTTAACACAACAGCAGCTGTAAGAAGGAATGACTTCAGAAGGATTAGCCGCAAGATAGTAGCTGCTATGATGTCCCTTGTCAGGTCAAATGGTTGTGCTGTCCTCATACAGTATTGTTTTCGTGTAATACCAATTAAGGGGTTTATTTTTAAATGTACTCACAGCAGGAGTCATCCTAGGACCTTCAGGAACATTGTTCTGTTGATGAAGTGAGGAAAAGGGTCCAAAAAAACTAATCAATGTTCCTCTAGTTAAGGGAAAGGATGGTATCACCTGAGTTTCATTGGTATTTCATTCATATTTCATTGGTAACAAAAGGTGTTAACCAAAGACTAAGCTCCTGTACAGCAGCTCGTAGGCCAGTGAAACCTACCTACCACCAGTGCAAATCCCCCTCGCCCCTGAGTGAACGCAGCAGAGACACCAGACTGTACACAGATAAAAATACATCCCTCCACACACACACACACACACACAACACACACACAGACACACACACACAAAATCATACACAAAAAGCCAAGCTCACCGCAGGGATGGCGGGTGTGGCAAGCGATTAAGGGCATGGAACAGATGCCCACCTGCTCCCCCTGAACCTGGCCATGCCTTGGTTATACCAGGGTGCCCAGGGTTGCCCCTGGGTGCCTTAATACACTGTTTCCATCTGTTGCCTTGAAAGTGAAGGGCAGTGATGTCCAAGTGCATGGGCATTACTCCCACCCCACCAAGCTCAACCTCTCTCTCGCTGTTTCTCTACCCATCCTTCCTCTCTCAGCCAGCCATGTCTCCTACAGCTACCAATGTGACAGAAAACATACCTTATTGGAATAACGCAAAGACTCTACCCTTCAAGCCATCATACAGACGATGTCTCTTGCTCTCAACTGACAAAACAGGTATGTACATGTAGCATAATGATGACACAAAAGCATGGAGGGAAGAGATGAGGGAAGCTATCTTTTGAAGAGACCTGTCTCCTTTTTAATTTACCACAATCTCCACCATGTCTCGAAGAAAGCCCTGCATGCTCACATGAACCAGACAGCAGCAGGATGACAAAAGGGGCTGCCCGTGTGCAGAAGACACTGTGTTTACAAATAGGATAAACCATTGATGAACATATACATATAGTGTGCTGGACTGCCTGTCTGTCAAACAACAATGGTTTCAGATTCTTTTTTTTTTCTCTGTAGTTGTAAATGATTATTATCAGAGCAATGCCTGCCTTTACTTTAATTACCTTGTAAATAAACTTGCTTGTCATTACTTTTCAAACCAATTACAGGCTGCTTAATGGAAGCGCTTAATTAGCAGACACTCTACCGGAAAGAAAGAAAGAGACAGGGGGAAAGAAAAGAAACGAACAGAAAAAAAAAGGGAAAATGCTAGTGGGGGAGGGACTGCATTCACCGTGCAATTATACAGTCATCAGATGTTTTTTTTTGTCTTCTCTGCTGTTGCAACGTTGCTACAATAGAGGTTGGACCTCTCTCTCCTCTCTCTGTCTGTTAAGCGGGAAGCTGACAATGGAGCACTCAGCGGGCGGTGACCCGGACCCCCTAATAGTGGTGTGGCAACCATGGCCCTCACAGCTGGAGCACAGGAAATAGCAGAATACTGCATGTTGGCCAGCCCGTCCGCCCCCACCACACCACCCCTATATATCTCTAATACACCATATTCAACACCCCATCATCAAAACCATTCTCAGGGATGCAATCAATGCATCTAAAGATATCTTCTTCCTGCTTAGCAATGCCACCAATGCCATCTGGAAACTGGTCCTGCTTTGTTTGCTTCTCATAACAGCAACAGCATGCTTTTATATTCATTTACTATTATGTAACTATATTGGATTTGCATTTTACGGTGTAGACTTTTCTTTTCAGGAATATGACATTGTGCAGGACAAACAAATTATACATGATTTGTTGACTCGGATACATACTGCCATGTTTAAATTAATGGCAGGCCTTTATATTAACTGTCAGCGGTAGTCACCATTATTTTAATTAGAGTCCATTTTCCATGACAGAGAGCTTTGGGGAAGGGGAATGCCCCTCTGTCATTAGCAGAAAATGTTCCAGGCCTGGTAACTGCCTGCCTGAAAGGGTCGTGACTACGGGGCAGAAAGAACAACCATCCAGCGTTTCCGTAAGCATTCGTTAAGCCGATCTCATGGGACCAAATAATGGTTTGTATTATTTTCAGCTTGTAAAAGTGTGCTCGCAAATAATGTCACAGCCAGGTGTACATCACCTACTGTGTGCGTGTGAAAAATGGCCTGCATGAATCTGAATGTGTGAGGTTGTTAAAAGAAAGTTGCAAAAATGTTTGTACAAATAGTTTGTGCATGTATAAATACACTTAACAAACTTCTGGAGGAATATTATGAGATTTCATAAGTCCGAGAGATGGGCGCTCGATGATCTTTCACTTGTGTGTGACGCCGAAGATACAAGATACACTCAAATGAAAGTTTAAGTACATGAAAAAGGATTGGACGATGACAATCCAATCACAAAGCCAAGTCAACACTCTAATTAGAGGGCAACATGTGTGTCTCGGTTACTTCACCCACAGTAGCCATGAAGAAACACAAAGAGCTGCTAGAGACACAGAAGCAATTTAATTTTGTAAGTTTTCTCACTTCCCAAAGATAATTGCTGCATTTTGCATTTACAGAGAAGGGAGCATAGTTACGGAATCTTAATAACAACACATACACAACAGTTTATTAATTAAAGTTACTGTCAGACTTAGTGGCATTAACAGCAATTCACGTGGCAGAATTTCAAAATAAGATTTTTGAGGGAGACACGTTGTAACACATACATGTGAATGAAACAAACCTGCAACAAAAAAGTATATTACTTGTATCAATATCTTAAGGCAATGAAAGTGGTAGAAGTTGAGGCAATATATGTGGAAGAAAAATGGCACTGTACTCTATACAGTTGGTGCAGTGGGCTCGAAAATGGAAGACTCAAATCATGCTTGCTGCTGTTAACTGTGACATGTTTTTCCCCATTACAGCCTCAAAAATGCTCGGAGAAAGTGTGAAACGCATTAAGGAAGACAGAGGAGAACAGCTGTAGCTATCTCCAAGCTGACATGAGTGCTGGCCTTTTCCATGGAGGAAGAAAATAATGTTTCTTCAGTGGTGTTGTTATCAGGCACAGTCCATCTGACTGGGGAAGGTTGTGGAGGAGAGAGGGGTGAGGGGTGTGATTACAACCATGTTAAGACCTGAGAGAGATCTGTAGCTACAGAGATTAGACACTCGTCTTGCACAGAAAGGTAGGAATGGAAGGATGGAGGGATGAGACGTAGAGGAACGGCAATGGAGGTGGAAGCACTGGTGATGGGGCTTAATATAAGGATTCTGCCAGCATAATTGCGTTTTGGCCCTTATCCTCAGCTGCATCAGGCCTCCTTTGGCAAAAGATTTGGGTGCCTTATCTGACACCATTCTCTCCCTATCCGGGCCCAATCAAATTTGCTCCGGCTAGCTAAGGACAGGCAGAGCAGTCAGGAATATAGCAATGATAAGGTGTGGGGGACTTGTATTTTTTTTATGTGTGAAGGGATTTTTTTTCTTTATAATTTGAGCTGAACAGTTTCCTTGGCATGCTTATCTTGCTTTCATTAGTGGACTATCATACTGTGTAGGCAGCCACAGAGTGAGGCCGGACTGCAGGAAGGCAGGAGAGACAGACAACAGGCAGAATGCTGTTAGAGGAGTAGAGTCACGGAGGTAAGAGAGGCAGACAGCTGGCTATGAAGGGATGAAAGCAGAAGAACACAAGGAGCTAGATTGACAAGATGATTCAGTCATTGTCTTTCTGAAATAACATTTGTTAACAAATCCATGTCACAATTGTCTCTCAAATTAAATAAATGTATGCTAACCTGTTGGGGCTGACTTAAGAAATGAATCCATATTCTTGATTTTGCAAAATAGTAAAACAGTAACTTATCAGCAGGTCAAAGTTACGACAGAGCACCCGACAATCTCATCCCACTAATGCTCCCCGTAAATGGTTGAGGAAACGGAATAGCAGGGATATACACTGTATATAAACTGTATGCCACTTTGCTACTGTACACACATAACAAGCTACTCTATTTTCATTGTTTGGTTAAATTATTCATTGGAGAGTGAAAGAAAACACTGCGTCTTGAATAGCAAAATTGAATAAGCATACATTGATAAATCCCGTAGTTAGAGAGAAGCCCTCAGGGCGAAGAGATTGGTTTGAATTTCAAGGATAATTTGTGCAAAAGAAATAAAAAATACAATTACGCTGGCCTTGAAAAACCGGTTGCTCTCAGATATGCAGTAACGTAAGTGGAGTAATGAAGTGAATCCCCCTCATCACAGTGTGTTACAAAAGCAAAATTTGGTGTTTTAACATGGTTTAATTAGAAAATAAATTGATTTCTGTCTAACAGATAACTACCTGCTGAATGAACTCAACGTGAAAGGATAACAAATGTGTTTATTGAGCAACTCTACAGACATTACTTACAAAATACCCCAAGATAACATTTCTAGTATATACTGTACTATTGTTTTACCAAAACTACCTAAATACCTAAGTTGGACTTTAGTAGTAAGTAGTAGTTAGATTTGACCAAAACAGTTCTAGTTCTAATATGTCTTCCATTCATAGTTCTAAAAGTAAAATCAAGTTGCTGCAAGGGCAGGAAAATGTGCATGGCATGTTATCAACGGAATGTCAGGGGGCAAATACGGCATGGATTTACGGCATGAATTAAATGAGCTGAAATGAGCATGAAGTACATTTTTGTTCCTAGCCTGCAGTTTGTCTATATTTGGGCATGAGAACATTTAATAATGCAATCATGCTATGCAGTTGCACTTCAAAGTATTTACTGAATCATCGCCTGGGGTTAGGATTTAAATTCTGAATAAATGTGTTTATGAATGAGGCAGGTAGCGGTGGATCCAATCTGACAGATTGGAACAGAAGAGCAGAATTTATGCTGGTACCAGGTGAAGGTTAGCATCGCCCCACAAGGCATCAATCTCCATGACAGAACACGAAAGACAGATGGAAAGCAAGTGAGACCCAGAATGGAGAGAGTAACTAAAGAGAGACTGATAGAGGGGGAAAAGTGAGAGCAAAGTGAGAGTGAAGGCAAATGTAAAAGGAGATGAGGGCTGGCAAGATCAATAGAGAAGTGTTGCCATGGCAACAGGTCATTGAGAACCATCATTGTCAGTTTTTTTTTAACCTTCTTTTGAGCACATCCTCACAAAGGTAAAAACCAAATATAAATGAGAGGTGTCTACATCTAAAATGGATACAGATGCAATGTATGTACGAGCTCTGGAGCCTGTTGTAACACCACAAACCTTTATATCACGAGGTGTGATTGTAGGATTAGCAGCCATTTTCTGGTAACAATGTGTCAAGGCTTTAAGTGGATTTGCTGTTGGTAAGTGAAAAAGTAAATGGGGAACAAGGTCCAATCAGACTAAAGAGAACTCTCCTGCAAGTTTAAAGGAAAACGTATGCGGTAATCCCGGCTCAGATACAGACATTAACACCTATTTAGTTAGGAAACAAACATACGTCACTCACTTCTTCAACATAGACAGTAAAACCATCTTAAACTAATGGCATTGAGAAAAGAATCTAATCCAAACGTAAAATACCAATTCCCCCATCACGTTATTTGTGGTATAGGGACTCCAAACCAATTCCTGCTGTGGTTATTTGCTGCACGAATTCCTTCTGAGAGGTATGTCTTGTACAGCTGATGCTCTAATCGCCCTGGATCTATGCGATCCATTTTTCAGCTGAAGCTGCCGTCTTCCCTGGGCCCAGATGGTGTCATTACTGTGGTAAGGCTGAGTGATTATACACCGCTCGCACTGGGAGAAACAATGGTTGAGAGTTCTATAGGCATCTTTCCCGACACACGCTTGCTTGCTCTCTTTTACTTTCCTGTCTTCTCTTTTCTCACTCCATCTCTGTTCTTTCTTGCCGGCTTTTTTTTCTATTTCTACCTTCTCGGTGCCCTTCAGTTTTCCTCACCTCATCGATCTCCCCTCTTCTTTCACATTCTCTAATGTGAATAGATAATTAATACAGTGAATTCTAAAAGGTAATTTGGCTGTACACACCTCCACACATAAAGTGAATGCCCACACACACACACACATGCACGGACAGTCCAATCTCAACACGGTGGCAGGTTGAGATAGGGGAAGCTGACTGGAAGCCAACAGGGTGGCGTGGTCGCAGCACATCAGCCCGAGCTCTAGTTGCCAGGCACTCTTGTCAAACCTGCTGGCAAGGAGAGAGCTGTGAGCAGAGTAATCTCCAAGACAAAGGTCAACAAGTTGAAAGAGTGACGGAGAGCGCCGTGACACACCTGTCACACCTTTGACAGTCCAAGAGTCAAGATGGACGGGGTGAGAGGACAGAGAAGGAGAGAGGAAAAAGAGGGAGGGAGGATGGACACCGATGCAAAGAGGAAGACAGGAGAGACGAGAGAGATGGGAGAGATGGCAGTGAAGGATAATAATACCAAGGATAGAATTGGCTCAAAAATATGAGAAACGAAATGAAAGAGAAAGGCAAGCAAAGGGAGCCAGTGGTTTGAAATATAAAGGAATCGAGTGAAGAGTAGGCTCGAGCTGTCTGTGATCCACTGGGAATTAGGGAGTTGGGAATTGAGGGGAAGGGGTGGGGGTCAGATTTTGTTTTTTTTTCCCCTTTCATGGTCTATTTGGTTTGCCAGACCATGCAGCTTAAATCCCTTCCATCCCTCCTCCCTTTACCAGCAGTGAAAGTATGAAGCCACAACACACACTTAGCACACACTCAATCACACACGCGTATACTGGATATACAGTGTTGCGTATGTTGAGACATACAGATGCACATAGTGTTCATTACAGCACACATGAATAACCACACACATTCACTGTGATGCTAACTGATCTGAGCAGGGTCGAGTGTCATTAGGTTGTCTTGTCTCTCCCTCCAACATCTTCCCGTGGCTCTTTAATTTTGTTCTGAAGGTTGAACCCAAACTCTGCTGCCACACTGGAGACCAGAATTAATGTTAACAGCACCACTTCAGACAGATTTTTAAGTCGGAACATTTCTCCCAGGGTAGGAGTCTGTTCATATCCATTGTCATGAAATATTGTCGCTTTTATCACATCTGTTGGTCTCTGATACTAATGTAAAAGGCACCATTCCGAGTTTGTCTGAAACACAGCGAGCTGTCAATTAACTCCAATATAAAGCAATATATGTCGGTTTAAACACAGCATGCACTGCCTCTGAATCAGGGGCTGGGCGACCTAAGCGTTCTCAACTGAAAACTACGACTGACGGGCTAAGAGTTTTCTGTCACTGTTAAAAGGATTCAGTCGATGATGGACAATATTCATTTAACGCATCCTCTACCAAAACTGAGGAATAATGTAAATTTCAGAGTTTTGCAAAAGGGAAACTTCCAGAGATCACCTGGGTTAACGGCTTGCAGATTCTCTGCAGTAGTGGAAGTAAGTGAGGCCTTGAAAGTTGCTTAGTAAACGCCTGTCTGTAAAGACAGCGTTGGAACAGGCGGCGTTACTACACCCTCTAAGGAATTATTTAGATATTTCACTGTAAGACGTAGTCTAATACTTCTAGATGATGAGAGAAAAATGCCATTTCCATTACTGAAATTGCAAGTAAGACAAGATGTGAGTTTCCGCCAGCGTCAAAGGCACCTAGAAACTCTCACAGTAAGAGGTCTGGCAGGCCCAGAGCCAGCACAGAATCACAGGACAAGTTTCCGAGAGTCAACAGCTGTGTGATCTGCAGCTCACAACAGCAACGGTCCACAAGTGTCAGTTTCAACTGTCAGGACTTGCAGGTTTGACAGGTCGAGTGGCAGTAGGATGGCAGAACCAGAAGAAGTGACTTCGCGGGACCACAAAGACATTGAAGTTCACTATTTCCGAAGAAACCAGAAAAGATGTAGGTGCTGTACAATTTGTGCCGAGTATATCTGTCCATCTCTATAAATCATCAGTCACAGTTGAGTTATGCCTATTACAATATAGTACACACACAAAATCCTACCAATGTGGACACAAATGTAATTCCTGCCTCTCCAAGTCATTTTGTCTCTGCTCTCTTTGTCTCCGTCCCCTTCCAGTGACAGAGAGTCTCAGTTCCCTAGCAGCAGCAGCATCTGCTTATATAACTCAGTTAGTTTGTGTATTTTTAGTTTGCTGCTGGTATTCCTAGTTTCTTTTGTTTGTTGTTTATTCATTCATACTTCCCTTTCTTAGTTGTTCCAACGTGACACAACCTCCACATACCTCCCCATTTGTGTCTCCTTTTTTGTGTCTTTTTGTCTTACAATTGTCTCTTTCTCTTTATTTCCACATCTCTTCGCCTCGCTCCATCGCTATCCGCCCCCACCTATTTGCTGTCTGCACTCATTTTCATTCTCTCTTGTTCATCTCTGCTCTTGCTCTCTTCCCTGTCACACTCTCTCCTTTCCCTTTCTTTCCTTTCTGTCTTTTTCACCCCTCCCTCTCTCACATGCTCTTCTCACACCTCTTTCAACATGTTAAGATGGGATTCGCACAATGCCAATGAGGGACAGGGGGCGGCGTCGAATTGTCTACGTAGTATTCACACTTGCACTGAATGTGAGAGGGAGAAAATACGAGGCAATATGAGTCGAAGACACACAGCTGAAGGTTATTTGGTGACACCAGTTCATATATATTCAACGCTAGAATGTTGTTGAGAATAAATAATACAACCAAAGCCACCCATCCAGTCCGCAGTATTTCTGAAAAGAAGGCAATGTCTCTACACGCCGACATGGCAAACTGCCTAGACTTCTCATATGGATGTGAAGAGCGAGTAGCGGCGCAAGGGGTGAAAGGAATGAGCGAGAGGGGTAGAGAATTGGTAATACACTCCCCCAGCATACAGTGAGCCGCATGGAGGAGCCAGATAAGACACCCTGGCCCCTGCTCTAACTGCTGGAGTAAAGCCTCTCCACCGACGCAAGCAATGACTGCAAGGCTTTGGCCGATGCTTCACTCTATCCATCTATAGCCCAGTGATGCCTCTATTACAATGGCTGCCCCACAGCTACGTGGGCCCGCGCCAGCTGCACAGGCTTATAATTAGAGGAACCATGAAGTGCCCCGGACACTGGCAGTTGATCTGACTGACAGTCCAATATTTCCACCAGGGAAATAAACCTTCGGTTGCCACTGAGGCAGAAGTCGAATGGGGCAGGGCGTGGGAGCGTTTCTGGTGGAGGGTGAAAGAGGGTAGATAGTGAAGTGGTGGCAACTGGAGGGAGGGTTTCTGAACATTTTCTCTGCTGCATATCTGGTGTTTTCTATGTCACTCTCACTCCAGGTTTCTAACAGAAATGAAGAGTTGGTTCACTGGAAGTGAGCATGTAGGTGCACAAAAGTGTTTGTGCATGTTGGCATTCTTTCATATGTGCGTGCGTGTGCGTGTGCGTGCGTGCGTGCGTGCGTGCATGCGTGTGCGTGCGTGTGGACACTCTGTGGCTGTTCATGATTGAGACTCCACTTCACACTTTCATTTCAAGTCCTCTTGCCTTTAAACACAAAGTGTCATTTTGTTTGTAGCGAGTTGGTATTGCTCTTAATAATGTCTAGCCTTGTTAAGGGTCTTTCAGCAGACCTGCACGGAGGCACAGATGCATTCGAAGAGGAGAACTACACTTAACAATGTCAAACCCATCAGCTTTTCTATCTCTCAAAGAGCAAGATGTTATGTGGTGACAGTTTTCTAGGGTAAGACTGAGTGCTGTTTTGAGTAAATCCAGGTCAGCCTGACAAATACACGGGTTTGTGTCGACATTTTGGGGTTGTTCTAATGTTTCCTTCTGTTGTTTCCTTCGAGGCTCTGGGGAGGCTTTCAGCTTGACAGCATCACTACAGTTCCCACAAGTCTACTGCTAGGTCACATGCCCTGAGAGAGACATCTGGAGAGTGAAATCTGAAAGAGAGAGTAGCAACTGAGACAAAGAGCGGCAGATGGAGATATCTCAGATCTCATTGTTAGGCTGTGAAAAGTTATGTTGTTATACATCGGTGGTACATACTTCAGAAAGATACCTACTCTCTACATTTGGCATTTGCCTTTGTTAAGCTGCTACCTGTCACCTGCCCTCTTGCCCGTAGGTTTTCTTTCTGTCAGTATGTGGGTGGACCCAAGTCCTCAGACGATGGTGTCCAGCCTGACAGTATATCCTTTGCTGATGCTTGTTTTGCACAAGGAACTCATACAACAGAAGAATTGGCAGATTTCTACAAGTCTTGGAACAATCGGGATGTTCTGTCCTTTTAAGTTGAATATCTTTCTGAGGTCTGAAAGTTGCTATGGTGACTGGTGTGATCCGAAATAAAAATCTTAAAATACTTTAAATCACAGTTCTCAAGGAAAATTCACATTCCACTCACAAAAGGCTCCAGTAATCTAAGTGTTTGAGTTTTAAAACTCTGATGCAAATGGTGTGCTTAAACTAATGTTCATTTACTTTTAGTGTCTGTATTTATAATGCTGTTCTACTTTAAACCAGATCGCCACATTTAAGATCCCTTGACTGCAACAACAACCATCCCTCTCTATCGATTTTCTTTTTACTCACTCTGGAGAGGCCGTGGGCAAGTATAGTATATAGTCTTTGTATCATCTTTATGGGATATAAGGATATATTTCTGGCATGTTCTTTATGGCTATCTTTGTTGTGTTTGGCTTTGGGTTTTTTATTTGCTATCATTTCCCATTGGTTTATTTTTTTTCTTCCTTATTTGTCCTCTAATCAAGTTTACTTTCTCCTCCTTCATTCCCCTCTTCCCCGTTTGCTCTCCTTTTTCCATGCCCCCGCTACCACAATTGCATCATGGCTATTCAAAGCAGGCACACAGTGAGAGCATGTGTCATCTGCCAGGGTGACAGTGATGCACTGTTCCTTTTCATCTTCAAGCAATGCCTGCATTATCAGTGTCGATGATGTATGGCAAGAAAATATTAATGGTCTTTCTCCTGTGCAGAATGAAAGAGGCCTCAGCAAAACAAACAATCTGCTCTTTCTTCTCAAGGCAACTGAGCAGGTGTATAAAAGGAGAGTAAAAAATGACCACTATGTGTGCTGTTTGTCTCTGCGGGGTCATGAGAGGGATGGATCCTTCCTCAGCAGGAGCAGCAAGCACCACCTGACTGTGCTTCTATCCATGATCCACCCTCACTGTTGAAATGTGACACTGCTGCATGGAGCCATGAATGAGCAAGACACCGTTGAGGATGATACATCTTAAAGTAGCATGTATTTAAACCCTGAAGTTTAGCAGTATGTGATGCTGACAATGCAGAATATTAATAAGATGTGGCTTGGTTATGTTTGGATAAATATCATGGTCTGAGTTCAAATAACTTGTTAGCAACAGTTCAGGAAACATTGTAGTTTGGGGTAAAGTTAGTATTTCCTTATCATAAGGTGACCTTCATCTGCTACAATAATAACCACATGGTTAAGGTCAAGGAACGACCGTCACCTGCTCAAGTGACTATAAAGTCACTATAAACGTTTAGAGAGTCTAGATTAAAAGATTAACGAAATTCATTAAGGAAACAGGGGGTTGTCATGGAAACAGATGTCAGCGTGACTTCTCTGATTCTTTCTGCTTTGGTGCTGAAAAACTTCTGAAGTACTCCCCTGATTTAAGGTGGTAGGCTTAAATTTCCAATTACTAAACTGTGACTAAATAAAAAATAAAAAACAGAATAATAGCATCACCTTATTGACATTTTGCCCTTCACATAAGGAAATAATTTGTACAGCCTCTGGAGGGCTTTGACACTTGAATGTGTTGCTTTGGGGCACCTGCTGAAATGATTCTGTGGTTTTTCTTCAGAGGATGCTCTCCATGACTCACTGCACTGTAACGTCATTCAATTCAATCGATTTTATCACTTATCCAATTCAAATTCTGCGTTGTCAGCATCACATACTGCTTAACTTGAGCATTTTGATACTTGCTAAGCTTGCTCTTAACTTTATCGTCCTACATAGCATCATTGCTCATTCATGGCTCCATGCAACACAGTGACAGGATATCACCAGTGTCAGCATTATGTATTCTCCCTAGTTAGAATCTACATCCTTTCGGAGTCAATATTTCGTGGTATGGGAGTACAAAGCATTTGAAATATCTGAACTTCATAGAGAAAGCTTCAGTTCATGCAGACTGATTACGTCAGGTGATCACAGTAATACTGGCTTGTGATCCATCCTCTACTCCTTTTTCTTTGCTGCTATTCATTTTCCACCTGATAAGTAGAATTCAATATCATATGCATAAAAACTCTTTAAGGGTGTACACTGAGCTAACTATTACTCACCCGATTCACTGATGCCATCAATGATTGCTGATGCAACCCCCTGCCAATGTATTTGGTATCGTTATCTTTTAGAGCTCAACTTAAATATTGTTCATGCATATCTGATTCTGTATCCTTAGATCCATCTTTCAGAATCCAAGAATACAACTGTTTGCAATAAATGATCAATTCTAAGACGCAAGTGTCTCTGACTGAACTAAAGGTAGTGACATTTTCTGACCACAAAGCTTGTGCACAGAGCAACTGGCTGTGCAGAGCTTGGGGTCTATTTGTCAGGAGGAGTGCATGACTGAAAAGGACAGCGCTGTCTCTCTGCATTAAAACAAAATATACTAGAATAAGGGGCTTTCCACATGAATGAGTGGGGGGGAAAGCGATTTAATTTCTCATGCAATGTGCTGGATTGAGGGGAAAAAAAGGGTTCAGGGGTCGAGTGTCAAGAGAAAAAAGACGGACTGAAATTAAGACATGGAACATTTTTTCGCTAGTTATAAAGCAGAAGCTTAATTGGAAACCAAAACAGTTATATCATATCCATATTCTGGTGAATGCATTTTATCTATTTTTTCAGCTCTATGCAGATCTGGGTTTTTAATGAACCTCTCTTAAAATTATGCACAGAGAGTAAGTCAGTCAGATGGAGAATGAGTTAGGAAAAGTGTATTAATAAATTACCCTTCCTGTCTGTATTCATTCTTTTCAGAACCTACTTCCCCCTGCAGATTCAATTCCTTCATTCTAGCTTGGTAAAGTGTGTAAACAGGAAGGTGGGGAAGATGAAATCCCTTTTTATTTATTAGACATAAACAATTTAATAATATTGGTTTAATGGACAGCCGACGCTGTATTCAGCTGTTTGTAGTGCTCTCACACCCTGGTAATGTATGGAAGTGCTATCTGCTGCTAAGCAGATATATTATAGTGGGAAATATATCCCAAGCAAGTTATTACAAACACTAAACCATTAGCTGGTGGAGCTGGGGCTCACTCCTCCCTCACTCCCCTGATCTGCTCGCTGCTGTTCTCCCGAGAGCCTAAAATTAGACACAACATCCCTGACACACACGTAGAACAACACACTAGCCTACACACACACACACTATTTATAGTTCATTACCATAACAGTGACCTATTTGTTTGGTTTCTAAACTGTGTACATATTTTATGGAGCACACACTGAACATTTTAAACGACACGCTGCATTATGAGGCGCATGTCAGAGAAATTAGACTTTACAGTCACCGGTTTAAAAGAGATAAACTACATAAATTGGTATACTGCAAACTGCCATCTTGGCCTAAATAGGGGGAAAGATCCTTTCACCACCACCAGATCCACATATTGGATGACTGTACTTTATTTAAGCAGGACTAATATAAAGCCGTGCTGTCTGGTCTTTGACAGAGTGTTTGTAGGCTACGGTCTGGCTCCAGGGAAGCCTCCGGCACTCCAGCACCCATAGTCCACAGGGGAGTGCCACCACTGCTGAGTGAGGAGAAAATGGCTTTGAGATATAGTGATGGAAAAACGTAGAAAAGAGATAGAGAGCGGAAGATAAAGAGAGAGAGAGAGAGAAAATGTGTGAGTTAGAGAGAAGAGAGACAGAGAAGACACGTCCTTGAAATATGTCTGTCCTGAACATCATTTACAATAGCAAAAAGCTGTATAATAATCTCATTAAGTAGGCTGACAAAAATACAAACAAAACAAAAACAACATGGACCTAAAATCTTGAATATGTGCCTTTATACCGAGGCCCACATGGGGAATTCAAAGGAGTTCAAAAGCATGACAAAAGACATAAATCAAAAGGTATGCATTTTGGATTATACAAACGCTGAGCTAAAATTACAGGTCAGAAAAGCAATTACTCTTTTCTGAGGCTGTCAAATCGAATAACAAATGTGTTTTAGACAAAAGACGGAGAGCAGTCTACTGGATGGGTGTCATAATACGCTGCAGTTTTGCCCTGAGGTGGTAAGAATTGTTTTGCCTTGCAAAAAATATTGTCTTTATCCGCATTTTTTGCAGCAAACGTACTACGGCTTGCATCACACATATTTCCTTCAGGTCCCAAATATTAAATTGTGGTGAACCTCTATTTGATATTGTATCTCTCTACTGTAGAAGAACTAAAGGACGGATGGTAAAAAAAAAGTTAATGTCGTTGAGATTTAGACACCTTTATAATTAATTCTGAGGAGAATACGACAAGTTGACATCTAAAAGAAATTGTGCGTCTGCTGCCGGCCGTTTCAGCACCACGGACAGCACCACAGGCAGGAGAGATCAGTCCTCTGTACAACATTTATAAGTACTGTCACATTGTGGCAAGTACACTACACACTTTGTGTCACGGTTGAAGGAAGTCAAACTACTATACCTTATCTCATGAGACACGAGAACAGTTTGTCAGATGTCAAAGATATTTTTTCAACAGCTTAAACCTAAAGCACACCCTGTGATTATGCTGCCGGAAAACAACATGTACGCAAACAAACAAACATGCTAACAAGCAAATTAAAATAACAGGCTACAAAAGCACATAGCCCTGTTTCTTTTTTTTTTTTTTCAAAACCAACACTCCAGTTAAAACCTCCATCTGTTGAAATGTTTTCCCGAGGTGCTTCAAGAAACTGTGAACGCCCACATGCAGAAAACTCTGCCAAGAGAACAAAGACAAACATTTCAGAACCCCCGTGCACCTCTCGCACCACAGCGCATGGAGAAGAAAAAAGCTTTTCCCCTTTCTAAATATATTGGCTTGACGTGGGAGCATGTGGGCTGGTGAGAGCTCAAGATGCACTACTTTACTTCAACACAGCTCTGCGATGTCAAGACCACATCTCATCATAGCCACATCTCTTAGCATTTCTCCTTACTTCAGTCGGTGTTCACATTCCTGTAACACAGCCTGGTTTATCAGGGTACATTTTCATCACATTATTTTTGAGAGGAACTCTGAGAAACTCTGAATCAATGAGTTCATTATTTTTCTAATAGGTTTGTTACAGCAGAGAACAAAGACGTTTAAGTACGTTTGAAATCCCTCGGAACTCAGTGTTCCCCTGCTGTCGGTGTTCTTCTGCATAAACATTCACAAACATCTCCAAAAAAATCTTTACAATAATAAACACAGCCCCCAGTCCATTCATATTTATAGTCAACATCAAAGGGAAGAGGCAATGCATTAGAGCCCACTTTAGCTCAAGGGGAAAAGCCATTTCTACAGTTCCCCAACAGGAGTCTTCATCACTGTTTCCATCCTATAACCCATGGCAATCCTTAATAAAGCCCTCCACTGTGGTCTACAGTCAAACAAAGACATTCATTTGTGGCAATGATCTTAATTTGATTCAGTCTGAACCAATGGTTCGCAGTCAGCGGGCCAAAGAGCCTGAAGGTTTTCCTCCCCAGGCTTAGAGACAAAGAGATGTGTGACACGGGTTTGACTTTGCCTTTGTGACTGCTGATCAAAGATATTTCCCAGATACTGTAGATATCCATGAGCTCACAGACGTACATGGATGCAAAATCTATATATATATATATATATATATTATAAAGTATTGTGTCATGATTTGTGTAAAGTCAATGTCAAACCCTAAAATGAATTCAATTATTTTATTCTTAATAATAATAATATATGGAGGCTAAGCTCTTGAAGATCATTGGCATGAGCCAAGACATCACAACAATACGTAAAAAAAAAGAAAAAATGATTATCTATGTCTGTCCGACTACCACTGAGGATGCAAGCGACAGAATAACAAACACTTAGAAAGCATGAGGACATCCATTGTGTTCATTGTGTTTGCAAATCACACGGTGACACTAAGCGATCCCATCCACCTCTCTGTCAGAAGAAAACCATTAGTCAAACCAAACCCTGACACTTAGAATGTCAAACACACACATAATTTGTTTTACAACAGTATGATAGCTTCAAATGGGGACTGAGAATAATGTCTACTCTAGAAAATTGCACAATTTGAAAACACCAAGGGGGTGCATTTAAATCTTTGTGTTGTTCTAAATCTCAGAACAGTTTATGCCTTTGGTGATGATTATTGTGAACATCGTTTACTGAGGGATTTAGTGGGTAAGACTGCGTTCACAATATGAGATCTTCTTTTATTCGGGGACGTAAGCAATTTCTTAAAAAAAATCAGACACAACCCATCAGCGATTTTATATAACATCCATGTTTTGACAAATAGAGCAAAGGATGAA
>CAAKHC010001301.1:3536-17615 GCA_901007825.1 Macroramphosus scolopax
ACTTTATATATACTTCCTTTATTGTTCGTTATAACTGTTACAAGTGATGAGTGTATTGTGTATGTGCAGCCTGATCTTGGTGCCCTGCAGGATGTTATCAGATCTCTACATTTAAAGATAAATTAACTGCTTTTTTAAAACTTGCTGCGGTTTCAAATCTATACATCAAACTTATAGTAATCGGACTTAAAAATATATATATATATATATTCGGTTCATTTTTCACTGTAAACACCACAAAGTGTCAGTGTGGAGAGCGAGGACATGTTTATTTTGTTTGCAAAATAATCATCAACTCATAGTTTATGATTGGGATTATTCATTATGTCCACTGAAGTTAAACCAACACGGTCTAACTGCATGATAACTGCATGATGTAGAATAACAAACATTATTTTTAAGCACTTTGTTAATAATAGAATAACGAACATGCTTGCCAGAGCCGATCTCATTTGCAGTACAACTCATGCATGTAAATAACAGCCCATAAAGGCCGTACAGCTTCTCATTGTTTCATTACAATTTTATAGAATGTGTCATGTTTTTTTTCTTCTTTTCTCTCGTTTAGTTCTCTGAAGACAAATATGTGAGTTTGCTCTCGTTTTGTGGAAAACAACTCTGAAGTTATCCTTGAAGAACTTAAGGCTGCTCCATCGCATGTGAAGCAGCTCTGCAGAACAACTGCTCCGCCTGGCCACACTTGGTAGTGTTTTTTTTTTAATTTTTCTGACAAGGAACAGTGAAAGTATCTCCAAAGGCTCGGATGCATTTGTCAATGGATACCCTGGGAATCGTGGACGATAGTTGCCTGGACAACTATGACATGGCAAAAGGTGCTGGGTCAAGCTCTGGGGGCAGAGTCCACAGCATCGATGTCATACTGGGATTCACTAAGGACCAGGATCCTTTACTCCATTCAGTAGGAGTTGATGGGAGCCAAAAGGCCAACAGAGAGAACTCACAGCAGCATGACAAGCAGGTCCCGTCAGATCCTTATGGGCATCTTCAAGAGCTGGGCGACAACTCGCAGAATTCCTCCTACCATGGTGAGTCCTGGGTGTAACTCAAGTTCAGAGTTCATGAATTATCCACTTAGCAACAATCGCCATGATGTTTGGTTGTTGATAATTAAAAGCAATGAATTGAAAAGGAGGATGATAGTAGATTATTTAACCATATTCATATGTGTGTGCTTCCATCTGAAGAGAATACGTACCCCCATTATTACTTTGATTTGCATTGATCGATGGCTTCAATCTAATAACTTTGCTCATAAGTGTTGAGTCTCTCAAAGTATATGCCGCTTTCACTGACAACTTTTTTAACTGCTCCTTTATATCAAGAGGAAATCATGTTCTTTATCCCAGAGGACATGTTGACTTGCTCACATGAGTGATGTTGACGTTCAGGTGTCCTGGTGCCAGGGGGCTCTGGTATTGTGCATGGTAGCCGAAAAAATGGACCGGAGCCATGCAATTAGTTACACTTACGCTCTACAATGTCCACTGCAAGAAAAGCCAATTCAGCTGCTTTATTTGTTGTCCTTGGTAACTTTTGGAGTGCTGAGCAAATTCAAAATCGTGTTTTGTAGATTAGAGCAATGTTTGTCCACACTGCGGGCTTTTTTTGTGAACGTGGATCCAGCTGGACGGAAGAGTTTATGAGGCCAGTGAGAAGAGTGAAGAGAGTCCGGTGCCAGCAATTACAACCAATCGAGGGGATCAAAAATGGTGCTCTGTGCAATATTGCAGTCTGCTGAAATAATCCATAGAGATTAAAAGTACTTTTAAATTGAGTACACTACCACCTCCATCAACTACTGCAACTTCTGTCAGCTGAAGTCAAATATCTTTATGCACAGGTTGTAAATCAATGCATGACTTAATAATATACAACCTTCTCTTCTGCACATTTGTGCACTGCCATCTTAAAAGCCTGCGATCAGCACAGTAACTACGACAGTCGCAAGCAAATGGGTGGTGTAGGAAAGAGCAGTGGTGACCAATGAAGGAGCAGCAGCGTCTGTCTCATTTCTGATCAATGCCGATACTCTGAGATCAGAGAGGCTGATGGCCGATATTAAACATGAAGTCATGTTGCTGTTGTTTTTTTTGGCATCTGATGAAATACAGATTAGTTTATGAATCATAGACTCAAAACTAAATAAATAACCATTTAAAACTAAATATATTATCTGCATTATCTCTGTTTGCTGACAATCTCTTGTCTGCATTAACATCTGTTATAAAATATAACTTGGTAAAAACTGTAAATTTGTACTTAACAGCATTTATCTGCAGAAAGTTGCAGATCTGAAAGAGAAAGAAAAATATAAACTAAAAGATGATGCCTAACAGACCACAGTGAAGACATGTTTGACTTGGCCTTGTGAGCGCAGTTATCTATTATCTAAAAAACACCAATCGCTGGTCTGATTAATACTACACACACACTCAAACACTCATAAGTGTTTAGATTTGACTTCATTCAGCTCCACGCAGACATACAGTATCTCATGTTAGATATTCTTGTGTTGGTTCTCCCTGGAACAAGCAGACACATGACTACAGTAGCTTCAATTATTCCAAACACAACGATCTGTTTACATTCTTTCCTAAATTGATTCAGTCTGAAAATTCGGCACATCACACACGCAGCTCACTTGCTCTTCGCCCATTTCGCGGAACACCAGACTATGGCTGTTTGCTCGGCTTGTGTCGGGGTCAGGCAAAGTGTCTCGTTGGATTAGAGCGGGCAGGAACTTACATGTTTAACTGGTGGCATCTGTTACAACGGGATTACGGTGAAGGAAATATCCAGTGAAAGACGTGATGTCATTCGGGCTTGCCAGAACCCCTGGTGTTCACAACCCTCGGCTGTATTAAGGACAGCGGATCATTAAGCTGTTTTATCATCAAGATACGATTTCACAGGTTTCACTTCGGACTGCACGCACGGGGCTGAGTGTGTACAAGTCACATGAATCACATGTGAGGTTTTCATTATTTGGTAGCAGAATGAAGAAAAGAGTTCACTGCTAGTGTTCAGGACAAAGATCTTTATGTTGTACTGACCTGACAGCATGCAGAAGTAGTGAATTGGTAAAAGAAGAATGACCCAGTTGTTAGAATCATTTCTATGCAATCATTGATCTATTAACTAATTTATTATTATTCAAAGAATGTGAATTTAGACAGACACCCGACTTACTGTAACTCTGATTTACACTTACACAGTTTATATATTTGTTATTTACGCTGACAATAACTAGAAATGCACTAGTTATTAGAAATTACAGACCTCGGCCAACAGCCCCTCTAATGTATATGCAACTCTGAAACTGAAATTCTTACATTTGTCTGGATTCATGTGTATGTGAAACATTTTCATAAAAGGTCCAAGTGAGTAATTAATAACGACTGAAACCAGTAAAACTGGATGTTATTCTGCACTGCTAAAATTCAGATCTGATAAGCACAACATCCTCTTAGAAAATCCTCACACACGACAACATGCGGAAGTCAACATGCTTCTCGCTGGCAGAGCTTTGTAAAGTCATCTGAGTTTAATCCAGAAAGTTGCTAGATTTGGCAGCGTTGTTTTGAACGACTGGCGGTGGCGTCGCAGCTTCTACAGTAAGCCTCCGTCAGGAGTTCCAGACGAGAGCGGATAGTTTTTGTGTAATCCTGTTGACAGACCGGCTCTCGGAGAGAGCAAACCTCCGGTGCAATGACGTAAACACATGCTGGTTTTGCTATGTTAAAAGAGCCTCAAAATGTAACGCTAACTAGATCTACCCTCTCCACCCTTTTAGAATCAGACCTCTTCTCCAGTGACAAGTGTGATGGAGACCTGAGCAACATGCAGAAGGAGCTTGATGATGCCGAAGGATCTCCACAGACGGTCAAAGACGAAGAGCACGGGAAGAAGAAACATAGGAGGAACCGCACCACCTTCACCACCTATCAGCTCCACGAGCTGGAGCGCGCGTTTGAGAAATCCCACTACCCAGATGTCTACAGCCGGGAGGAGTTGGCAATGAAGGTCAACCTGCCGGAGGTTCGGGTTCAGGTAAAGAACAGCGATATCCTAAATTCTAGCACAACATATTTACATACCATCTCTCAATGCCTCCATCACATTCATCTGTCTCCAGGTGTGGTTCCAGAACCGGAGGGCCAAATGGAGACGTCAAGAGAAGATGGACACCAGCACCATGAAGCTGCACGATTCTCCCATGCTTTCCTTCAATCGTCCCCCGATGCCTCCCAGTGTGGGGCCAGTGTCCAACCCGATGCCCCTCGATCCCTGGCTCACATCACCCATGTCCAGCGCCACGCCCATGCATACCATCCCAGGGTTCATGGGCTCACCACAGGGCATGCAGCCAGCCTATCCAAGCCACAGCTTCCTCAACACGCCACCTGGCCTGGTCCAAGGTATGCAGCCCATGGGCCCGCCTCCCTACCAGTGCCCACCCAGCTTCAATGACAAATACCCGATGGAGGACGACAGGAGTTCTAGCATTGCAGCGCTCAGGATGAAGGCCAAAGAGCACATTCAGTCGATGGATAAGACCTGGCAACACATGTGATCTGATGGGGCACTTTGAGCTGCTCCAGTGAATGTTTACAAACTGCTTTTTCACTGTTTGCGTCACTCGACGAGGAGGATTCACGAAAACAAGAAAAGTCTGACATTTCTTTCAGTGACACTAACGAAGAACTTAAAAAAAACTTTCTTTTTTTAATTCACTTTAAACTGTATTAATTTGATGGAATGTATTAATTTTGAAAGAACAATTTATGACATGAAGAGGGGGGGCTGTGGGTAGATTTCTTTACATGTGGACGGGAAAGACTTTTTCCTGCCTTATATGATGACTTCTACAGGACGTTGGTACCAGACATATTCATGTATTTAGGTTGAGCCCAAAATGCTGTGGAGACTTTTGTTTTAATAAAAAGATGATTCCACTACATGAATGTTTTTGATTGACACTTGAAGTTTGCGCGTCCACATTAGGGTTGTGTAGTTCTGATGCATTGCAGACAAAATGCAATCTACGTCTGTATATGACGTGTCGAGCCTTGTCGCAGAATCTTTTTATTTGGAGTTCTTATGGTCCAGAAAAAATGTCAACAATCTATACAAGGGTTCTTCCTTTAATGTGGGATGTTTTCATTATTTCTGTGGATGTAAAGCATGAACGTATTGATTCAATATTAGAGACCTTACTGCTGCGTTCCTTGTTGTCACTGATCACTTGACAGATTTTTAGTTTATCTTCCCTTTTTTTGAAATACGGACGCAAAAGTGCATTCTAAAAAACACACCTCCACAGCAGTTGTGTTGGAATTTAAATGCAATATGTGCGTCTTCTTCACTTAAATGATTAAATGGCCTTTCGGAGAGCATTGAGGCCTGACGGGGGAGGTTGACGGAAGTTAAAGAGCATAAGCTGGATTGGAGGCTAATTTAAACAGACAAGCCTACCTCTTAACACCTAATTACTGCTTTTAAAGCGATTAACCCCAGATTCTCAGTCATAGTAAGAATGCCCTCGGATGCCCCAGAAAACCAATTTTCAAGACCTGATTAACTTGGCCCCTCCCCTTTTAACAGGCCAATTTAAATTATCTCTAATTTATAGAAACAGCATCACTGTTGTTCCTTATTAGACACTGTGATTGGTAAATTGGTTCCTTTTTGCATTGTTGAGAACACATTCACATAAGTTAGATGGATTTAGTGTAAGAGGGTTAATGGGTGCTGGCAGCAGCTCTTACCTTTTGGACGTAGCACAGTTTGACGTCACTGTTGGACCTCGACTGGAAGGAGATGAAGTTGCATCTACGTTGCTCAGAGACAAACTGTAAGGAGGAGGTGATATAGGTTTTAGTATTGTAGTATGGAGTGTGAGTCAGAGCGGGCAAGCAAAGTACATGTGATTCACTATAATTTCTTCTGAGGCTGTTGCAGAAAAAAAATAATGAAATTTCACAGAATCAAAGGTTTCCGGACTTAGCAAAAAAAAAAAAATTACTTTCGACAAGGGCTGTGTTATATGATCATTTATATTGTATGTCGATAGAAGAACGTCTCTCGCTTCATATCTTGTTCTACCGTTTTTTTATTCACAGCGATATGTTGTGCCATTTAGGAGATGCCTTGCGTTCTTCCACATGGAATCTATGCAGGCAGGCGATTAGTGTGAAGGCAACGCAGACAAACCTGGAGGAAAATAAATGACTCAACACCAACTCTGTAGTTTTTGTAAAAGTTTTTCAAAATTACATAAACTAATTAAAACCAGTAGAGACAGAAATCTGCACACTGAGTCCAATGACTGAGGGACATTAACATGAAGTTGTCATGTAACTGAAGAGCACAACCGGAATGTTTCATACGATCGTGATCCTACGAACACGAATTCCACGATTTTCTGCAATAACCTGCCATGATCCATCTTTCAATTTGACATAGTCATTTTCAATCTGAATCCATATATTACATTTTAGTCTGCAATGTAAAGACGACACTGAGCACTCTGGAGAAGCTTTGAGGGCCAATCTATCCGTCAGTGGAAATCCACTTGTAACTTTCATGAAGTGTAAAGGTGCCTGCACACGGGCCAGATGATGTTCTGACTAACAACTAACAACAACAATCTAAGATTTACTGTCTTAAAATGGTTCCAAAAGCAAACTGAAAGTTCCCAGACGGTATCCACAACTAGACGACTGGAAAAGCTCCATTTAGCTCCAGACAAACCAAGACGGACGGCACACAGCTAGTGTTGGTCTGATATGTGTACAGCAACAGTAAGGAAGAGTTCTCATCTTCATCACTATAAAACATCAGCTGTACATAATAGGCTTTATTCTACATTCAGTTATATTCCATGTTGACGACGGTGGACAATCAAAGCAAAGAAACAAAAGGGCACTTTTTTTTTTTTTAACAGAAAATAAATTGTAAAAGATTCTTCAATATTTTAAAATGTTTCAGATGAGTTTTTGGAGTTTTTATATACTAATCTCTTTCAGGTTTTTTCCATGTGACTTTCATTTGGCATGTACAAAAAGAGAAAAATAAAGTTACAGTAGCACAACTGTAGAAGCACCTCAGACTGTGGATCTTGTTTTTCTTCCCACACATGCGCCACCGACTTGACTTCGTGCCGTTAATGAGCGCTGGTGTACAATAGGCCATGTAAGCTGTGACAGAGCGAGCTGGCCTGATGGAGGCCTGTTGTGTTCATCCAGGCCTGTGGATATTTGCCAGGCCGTTAGGCAGATCAAACTCCACTCCATCAGGCCCAACCAGGGGTGTCAGAAGGCCCCGCCTGCTAGGCTACAGAGGCCATAAGGGCTCAGGCTCTAACTGCTCTGCGGTCGCCATTGTGGCTTAGCTGCCCTACTTTTTTTTGGATGAAGGTTTGTATTTTTTTTGCATCTAAGCATGTTGCAGGGACACATGTAGTTCTAAACTTGACAGAGGAAGCTCGACAACCTGCCCTGCACTGCTGCAATAAGGTCTGCCAACATGTTTAAAGTGACTCGTATTGCCACCTGCTGTTATGGAGGGCGAATTACTGAGAACATGTGTGAGAAAATCCTCATCAACGGTGACGGTGGAAAGATTGTGCCAGAAGTCAAGTGATAGTTTTTTGACTCTGTAGGCGATTTTTTGTGTGTGAAGCAGGGAAACATGTCGTTTAAGATGTTTGTTAGAAAATCAAAGTCAATTTGTAAATTTGGTTTTGTTTGCTTGTTAATTTTGGCATCAAGTTAGCTGAGAGAAATGGCTCAATGCTCGGATCAATATGACTCAGGTTTCTGGAATTTGAACAAAGGATATAAATGAAGAGCGTGAGACGAAGCTAAATTTTGTGATAACTCCAACACCACACCTTTGTCAGAAAGACTTAATGTAGCATCACCCAGAGTTTGGTGGGGACGCACTAAGAACTAGTAATTAATTACACACATTATTATGTTATTTGCTTGGCCAAGCGTGGCCTTAGCTGGGGCCTGAGCTCTAGTTAACAGGCTGACTAGCGAGACATGGTCCACGGTGGAAATAATAAGGGAAAAGAGCGGAATTAATTGGGTTTGATAAAGAACACTTTTCAAAGGGACACCATTTTTCCCCTCTTGACATAATTGGGGATCACTCAGAGGGTGGGAGGATTTGATGGCTGGCGCCAGTTGCTCGTCCTAGCACCAGTGGTCACTTTAAGGAAAAGGACATGTCACTCAAACAGCAATCTCTTCCTCGCCTCGCAGACACACATGTTAACGACCAACCTTCACCCCCCAGTATTAATCTCAGCATTAACCATAGAAATGGGACAAAAGTTAATAATTAAGTGGATAAACAATTAAGGATATTTCCATAAATGTGTGTGTGTGTGTGTGTGTGTGTGTGTGTATGTGGGGTGATCCCTTTCAACTTAACGAATGCGGAAGCTTCAATACATATCAGAGGGGTCACTGAAAGGTTTGAGGAGTATGAGAATCATATGCTGTGGCCTTCATAGTCACCACATGTCAACCCAATTAACCTGCATTCCACCATCATGAAAACACCAAGTGAGGGAATATCTGCATCTATCCCAAGGTTATCTAGTTCACAAACGTGCCATCAGCCTGGTTTCACCGAGTTAAAGAAGAAGCCATTTATTCAATGAAGTCAAGGATTCTAATGTGACAAATGTGGTTCGGATACAATTAAAGGTTCAAATCTAGCATATAAACACAACATTTTGGTATCAATAAATAACATGTATGTTATAGAACAATGAAAACAGCTGACTCAGAACAGGCCCTGTCTTCTGAACATCTCTAGCTCGGTCAGTAATGTAAAGACACGACACCACTGGCAGCTCTGTGTTTCATTTAGGAGACTACAGGAATAAGTTATTCAAAATTTTTTTCAAAGAGAATGTAATTAAAATCTAAATATAATGTAACAGATTTTAGCCGTATTGAACAGGAACAACGACCTAAAGCTTTAATTTATTTAACATCACAGAGCAGGGCGACCCCACGCAGGATCCAGTGGTCTGGTGGCAGACTGGTCGGCAGCACCACCGCTGTGATGTAGTTTTGGTCTGTGCGACGTGGTTTCTTATAGATGGGACAGACATACAGCTTTGGATCCTCGGGGGCAGCGGAATTGATGGGAAACATGTGCAGGACAGGCAACGGTGTGTACAGCAGTTTGGGTGAAGACTCAATCAGAATATTCTTCTTCCTGTCCCAGCCGGCACCGTCCAGGTACAGACCATATATATAAACTCCCTCCTGTTGAGGAAAGGCATTCAATGAATGATGCCTAAGTGTCCAAGCAGGTTTATCATGACTGTAAATGTGAGATGTGTTATTATTTCTGAATTCTGGTAAATTCTCCACAGTGTTTGACTCACTGAAGGTGCAGCTCTGATCTCCTCCTTCACCTGCATCAGGACATTGTTGTGTAGGGTGACTTTGTCCAGAGCCCAGCCTTTGTTTGCCCTTGTTACTTCCTGCCTCATGGCTGTTAGGAAACCTGCAATCACCAAGTAGAGAGATTGCTTGTACACATTTAAAAAGTAAAGATATCAATTCAACATCAGCTGATGTTGACACTTGCAGGAAGTCACTCAAACTCAGTATGTCTCAACCAAATATGATGAATCAGTTAAATTCATATAAATTGTATAAAAGCCTGAACTTAACTTATTGGTTCAAAAAGTGAAAAGAATGCAGAAGTGCTTTAAACTAAATCTGTCTTAACAGCCAGCAGGGCAGGCTGTAGGGAGCGGCTAACTTGTGATTGACAAGTCACCACCAAAGCTCTGCCAAAATGTTATGACATGCAGTTAAAAAAGCAAAAATGGCGGCTGGTCAATTCAAGGCTTCAAAACAGGATCCACAACCCAGTGGTTGACAGCACACTGATACATCCATTCTTATATAGGCTTGGTTCTACAACTGAACACAAATATTTACACAGTCAGTCTAAATCCTGTCACCCACCCTGTGGGTTGAAGAAACCTGTCATCCAAAAGGTTTTGGGACGTCCTTCAAACACCCAGCTGTGGAGCTGTTTGTTTCTCTCCAGAAGCTCAGTGAACCAAAAGCCAAGTGTGGCTGACTCCCAAGAGATTTTTCTCCACAGATTTGGCACACGGGCATCAAAAATATTGTCCAGGGCGTCCCGGAGGTTCTAGGGGTAATACACAAATACAAATCAAAAGTTAAAGAACACTATGACTTTGTGCAATAAATGTTGTACACATCTTCAATAACTTACTTGTCAAAAAACTAATTTGGATTACAAACTTTAGCAACAAACAGAGCACAAGTGTTCTCAAGCAAAGGGAGGAATCAGTCGTCTGACCTCATTCATTATGATTGTTCCATCGATTGCCAGCTTCAGGTCGGTCAGATTACTGCGTACTACACTGATGATCCTTTGCATTCGATCCACTTCCTGACGTAGAAAGATGTTCATTGGGTTCCGAGCACCCATCTTCAACAACTGTGCTTTGACCTTAAGCAATCATAGTTGGAGTTTGATTAGTTCATTGAAATGTTGGTGACTGAAACCATTGTGATCAAACAAACGGACCTCATGTGGCACATAATTGGGCGGCAGCTTCTCCAACATGTCCTCTGCCAAATTGTCAACAATGGCCTCCCGTGTCACTCCCGAACCCTGTCTGCTTTCTTTGGGCTGGATATTAGTGATCATATCGAGCACTTCAGCAGATGTGTTTGTCTGATAGCTGGTCAACATTGTACAACAAATAAAATGTGTCATTAGACCATTCAGTACATTACAAGAAGAGTCATTAAGACGTTAAGAACAATGTCACCTTACATGATATCAGCGTTAGGATGCAGCCCCATCGCTTGAGGTGAATCCACAGCAGGCAAGTTCTGAATGAACTCCATGTACTTCTTTACTGTCTTACACACTGGAATCTTGTAGCCCGTGAAGAAGCAGAATGACGACTCAAACATCTTCTTACTGAACCACGTCTGTAAGGAACATCAGGAAGATGAAATAAATGAGTATTGTACCAAGTTAAATTAGATATAGTATAGTATAGTATTAGATAATTACTCGAGCATAACACTTCAGCAGGCGTTTGTCATAGCCGTCTGTGACCCTTCCTCCGTACAGAATCTCAGCTAGCATGTAATGCACAGTTACCCATGAGACACTCTGTTGGGAGGGAAAGCAGAAGGAGGCAAGTGAGGAAAGATTATAAGTAATTCTTAAGAAGATAGACTATTTGATCTGTATGCTCACCTTGCTGGGATCACTATCATCCAGGTGTCCTTCAAGAAATTCAACACTTGCAGTGAAATCCGCAGAGTTGAACTCGTACGGTATGTTCCAGCCCAAAGGTCCAAATTTGCGTCGTTCCTCAGATACAAAAGAAACATTAACAAAACATGTGATGGTGTTTGGGTGTTCATAGATATTTGATCAACTGCACATCATACCATCAACCCTGCAAATTTAATATAACATTCATACAACCCACCTGTGTTAAGATAGTAACTAAAGAGGGTTATAATATCATTACAGATTCTGCCTATGTTGAGAAATATTTTTGATCCTGGTGTGTCTCGGTGTATACCTGCACAGCCGAGTGGAGAAATGCCACACTGTACAGTAAAGGCCTCCACGCGGGCAGGTCACTGCCTTCCAACTGCTTTTGTGAAATGCCTGCAAATGTTTGGTTCAAACCAGCACGCAGTCCCTGGGGTGGGTCGTTGGTAAACTTGATAGAGGACTGCAAGTAAAGATTTCAGAAACATTTGCTTGATGCTCATTTATGTACTGTAAGTAATCTGAGATAGAAGTTCCTAAAGGGTAGGGCAGGATGCAAAGTTGAGAAGTAATACATCTTACATAAACAAACATTGTTATTTGTCACCTGTAGGAGAGTGATGGAGAACAGGTTGTGTGGTTCGGTGGTAATCCACACCCTGAAGGTGTCATGCATGCTCTCTGCAGTTGAGATTGTTTCTTGCAATTCGTCCATGAACTCAAGTCCCAGGTGGCAATTCTGCAGAAGCACCCAGCCTCCCTAAGCATGGTCAGATACAGTGCCCACCGATCAGGACAAATACTCAACACATCAACGTAACACTTGACACACTTACAATACACACCTGTGCCATTGAAGTCTTCACAAGCTTTCTTGCATACACTTCTTGCCCTTGCCCCATGGATATAGCTCTGCATTCTGTAAGATAAGGCAATCATTCATGCATGGTGCACACAAAATACATCTAACAATGGAGCTTTAATAGAGAAGTAAATCTCACCAAGTTTAAGTCTCTTTGCAAGTGCTTCAATTTGGTCAGTGGGATCTGAGCCCGTGGAGAGGAAGCAAACTAGTGTGCTCCGAGGGTCACTCTCCGTCCATGTGCTGTGAAGGTTCAAAATAACCGGCTCAGCAAACCTCATCCCCAGGGATTCTCCTACATACTTCCTGGCCTGAGACAAGGTACGATCAGGGCACCAAGACCTGTGAAAGAAATTGTTATAATACGAATTATTGTGTATCACATTACAATGTGGGCCGCAGCAGGGTCCAACCTTATTAGTAGAAGTTTGTGGAAGACACCAAGGGAGTTGTATCCATCGGGGATGACAGCTTCCTCTGGGGCATCAGATTTGAGCCACGCTCTCCAAGCTTTTCCATTCTGAGACACCTACAGAGTATTTAAATCACATCACTTTGTTAGAAAGCATACACGGCTGAATTAGACATATGATCAGAGAAACTTCAATTTACCTGATTTAGAATGTGAACAAAATGTGGCAATTTGCTGAGTTCCACCAGATTCAGCCATACGATATCCAGCATCCAACTGAATGGCTTTGAGGGGCATGTCTTCAGGTCAAGAGCTGCGCCACCTTTATGTAACCACATTATCATATCATAAGACACCGTAACATAAAGGCAGATTGCATTATACAGGCACTAATGGTGATCTTACCTTTGATGAGAATCTCAAACTGTGTGTGCTTTACTTTGTAACTGTGTAAATCAATCTTGAGAGCCAGCAAGAGTGTGAAGACGAACTTGTGGTTTTCATACAGGCCTCTAACTGTGTACCTGAACACTTCATAAGTCAGATATTCAATGATGATGGCAATTCGCTTCAAAGTTTGAGGGGACTTCTTAGACCTGCAGAAACACATTCAAGATATCTGTGAGGATCCCCAGTCATGCATGTAATGTTTTTGAGATTAGTTCCAACAAGCTCATCAGAAAGCAAAAGCTACACAGCCACATGCTCAAAACAAGCACCAGGAGTATTCAGATACAGTGATTAAGCAAGTTTAGGTGAGATCCTACCTTTCCATTGACAGGTCAAAGATTTTGAGGAACTGATTTAGGGAGGTCTGGTACATTATATTGACCATGCTCATCTCTTTGATGAGGAAGTAAAGTATGCTGCCTCGGATGGCAACAGGGCGATATTCTCCTTGAGCTATATTAATCCTCAGCTCTGCGTCTGCTGCGACCCTGAGTTTTTCACTGACTTCCACTGCAGTCTGCTTCGTGGTACTCAAAATACCAATCATGGAGTCGTCATCAACCAGGGAGTCTTTAATCACACAAGCACATACCTTTTAGTTTCCAGAAATACATTGTGACTTTACGGGCCTTCAAGAAACTGGCATGAACCTACAGAAATGACTGTTGTACCTTTAGTGCTGCTGAGCTTGTACAGCAGATTGTCCTCCAACTCCTGCATCTTTCTCTTATTGGTACTCACATCCTCAATTAGCTTCAATCTCTTTGCCTCCAGTTCCTGTAAGTTAAAATAACAGTTTACATCAATCAAACTGAAGTACACACAGACATGATCAATATCAAATGCTCTATAATAAAAAGGTCATAGAAGAGAAGAGAGGTCATGAATGTGATATACTTTAATTTAGATGAAGGTCCATGCGAGATAAAACTGTTATATAAATAGCAACAAAAAAGAGGCACTAACATGTTTCTCAGTGAAGAGGACACGACCAAGTAGCTGGTTCTCCAGGCCTTTCATG
>CAAKHC010001303.1:2517-22180 GCA_901007825.1 Macroramphosus scolopax
GCGTCCATATTCTACAGATGCCACATGATCTCTATTGCTGTTACATAGTTTGGCTTCATATTCGTAAATCCTGTCAGTCTTCAATTACCGAGCCAAGAACTGGTACCTCCTAAGTTCTCTTGCTCCTTTCTCCTACTGTGTGCCCCACTTTTCTCAGGTCAGCAAGGAAATAACTCACACCAGCGGCTCTGGTTACAGTCAAAATAATATCTTATAGACATATATACTAGCTATGGTTTATACACTTTTAGAAGCCTGAATTATTTCGTCTTTTTCTTGGACCATGTTCAGCAGCTAACTCCGAGGGAGGTCTGAGTTTTGCCATCTCCCAGTATTTATCTGAAACACAGGAGTTACTGGTTTATTTTAGAATCAACTCAATGGGTGGCCTGTGCCATGATGTCCCTTTGATATAGGAATACCTAGAATGAGTCATTGTCACTTCTAAACATCACAGGATTTAAAGTGGTGATGGATACTTTCACTTTCAGTCCAAACAGGCTAATAACTTTTAGTCCTACAGCATAGCTAACCCCTGTGTTTACACAATGTATGACCTGTTTTTGAAATGTTAAGCTCTCACTTTGTTTCAAATAGCATCAATTTAGATTATATTGGGGAAAAATTGGATTTTTACTACCTTATAAAACTAAATGACCATTATATATCAGCAAATGTAAATAGGGTTAGTGAGCAATGCCAAGGGATTGTGTTGCCAGGCAATTACTACCACCAAGACGTTTATGTGATTTTGTTTGTCTGACTGTTAGCAGGATAATGCAAAAACTACCAAGCTGATTAACATGAAACCTGGTGGAGCACAGGCCAAGAAAAAAAGAACCCTTTTCATTTTGAAAAGAGCCAGATCACGCAGCAGATTCGTGTTGTTCACTCTCTTTAACATTGTGAGTGAGGGCTTGATATTTTTATTTATTTCTCAGGAAATAGGACATAGACTCCATGAAAAGATTCTGGCATATTTTGAACCCTTTTGGAAAGATTATTTTATATCATCAGCTGTGAATGATTTTTTCATCACTTTGTCAGTAAATATAAAATTACCCTTTTATGAGGAGTGAATACTGATTTAACCTACTCAATTGAATAGCGGCATCATGAAAGCTTTAACATTATTTACTCATGTAAACACCCGTCAACTCAGACTTCTTCCCGCAGCTCCTGAACAGTTGAGCGCACGCTTCACACGTGCAGCACAGATGTTCATTGGGGATAAATAGTGTTAACAACAAACTCATGAAGGAACAATACTATAAATTAAAATTTCACAGCAAAATATAAGGAAAAGGGACTAGGATAAATCAACAGAGGATGTCAAGTTCACAGGAAAATATCTGTCAAACCAAAACTGGAGTGAACATTGGCACTACTGATGAAAAGATGAAAAGCAGTCTGAGATAAAAGAGAACTGAAAGGAGTTCCAGATGTGTTTTTTGTGTGTGTTTGGCTGGTTGGTGTTTGCACATAGCTGCAATTTGGACAACTGACAGGAGTTAATGCTAGTTAAATGATCAGCAGGCAGATTAGTCTGTTTAGCTGCATTGGCTTTGTATTAATCATATCCGAGCACTTTAAAACATGTGAGTGACAGAGTGGAGTCACGAGAGTTGAGTGACCCCACGTTGGTTCGAGACGTATGCGGGGGGGACAACTGCCTCTCTTCGATGTGGCTAACGTTACGACAACCTGTCAGTGTCATTCTGTTGTAGAGTTTGAAAAAATAAAAAATGGACAACTTGTATAAACACATAAATGTGATTAAATAGCACCACAGCGCCAATTAGATTTTTTTATTGCTCTATAACAAGCTGTCATTTAACTGCAAGCTGCCCTTTAGGAAAAAACAAATGTGGAAAATATATAATTGTTTTGAAGTGAATGCATGCGCTGTGTAGAAGTTGATTTGTCCATTTTTATTTGCAGTGTTGGTTTGATACTGAACTACATCTCGTGACTAATTCATGTTCGTGTGATTTATTTTTACAGGCTTTATTCAGATTTTGTGAAAAATGCGTATTTATTGGAGGCAGTAAATCAAATCAGTATATCTCTTTTATACATCTGAAGTCCTTAATTGCTGCTTAGACTTTATGTGACTGTTCTTACTTTGCTGTGTTTGACAGGAGAACAGTGTTTGGAAAGTCCAACCCACTTTAATGGCTGTGGAAAAAATGAGCTCATTGTTAAATAAGGCAGCGACAGCAAACAGTTTGTGGCTGATGCACCTAATGTTTTCAGCACAGTGGTCGCCTAAGAATACTGTATCCTCCTGTGCTTGTATAAAAACCTCTACCGTATAATGGGTTCTGTCCTTAGTATGGTTTTCTCTGTTCTGGTTAACATACAGTCAGCCATTTATACTAAAACTAGTATTTACGTTTGTCGAACCGTGTCCGATTGACCTATTTTTGTTGTTGTTGTTTTTGCACAGGAGGTTTAAAGGAAAAGCCACTTGTCTTCCACTCAAAGGTGAAGTCATCTGGATATACCAGTTCCCCAAGGTAGGTCTATAAAAGGGACTATTATACATTTTATTTAAGTACATGCAATGTCCAGAATTGGAGGATATTAAGGAGTATTTGAGTGATAGGAGGATCCAAATTTGTTTTCTCTATGGTGTTTCCCAATTTTCTTAAAATATAATAGTTTATCACAGGTATGATTTATCCGTTAGCTGCCGGTGATAAAATTGATAATACATGTGGCTGTAAAAGCACACATCTAATGAATGTTGGAATGTCCATAGAACCTGTTTTTCCAGCGCTTAACCTTTATAGGGCACTTTAAATTAATCCAGGTCACATTAATGAGGGCAGCGGGGCAAGCAGAGCTGCCACGACATTCTTCCTCTGGAAAACTCAGCCACTTCATCACTTAGGTTGTAGACTCCATGTATTCCTCGCTGTTTGCAGACAACACTCCTCCCGATCCATCATCCTCAACACATCTCCAACAATAGGCAATGGAGTTGGTCCTCCACAAGTGCCCAAATTACACCTTGGATCCTCCTGGAGTAGACTGGGAGTGATCAAACACCAACTATATATCTTTGCACAATAGCCTCTTTGAAGAGAGTCCATTTCGTCTATGCCAACGTACAATGGAAGAAGAGAGTTTAGAATTTGTGCTGACTTAGTTCTCTGCAGGCATTCCCAACAAACCCTGCAGTGTCTGAGCCTCACTGGCTGTTCTGGCAGACTCAGCCACAGTCTGGGTTGAGCTCACCACAAGAGGTTGATCAGTTAACGGCCCAATTTCTTTCTTACTGCAACAGCGCCCAACAATTTACCATGGGTCATTAACCTTTAACTACTAACCTAAGAGTAAAAGTAAAGAATTTACAAGTAACAGATTGCATGTAGAGTTTTGTTGTTTGTTTTGTTTTTCAGAAAGGTCATGTTTTCACCCAAAACAAATGTTCCGAAAGGTCAATCGTCTTCAAAGGCTAAGAAAAAATTGTAAGCACTCCACGGTATCATCACTTAAAATACAAAGATAAAGATTTCAATCTTTATTCGATGATGATTTTGAATCCTCTTTTTGTCAATTAGAGGTTTACACCTCAGAGATTACCCAGAAGACAGTGCAGCACCGACTGTTCCACGCACCCACCTTAGTATTTCGGACAAACCAGTCTACTGCCTTCAGTATTCAGGTGAGACAATTATTGGAGTACTTATATGTAGTACTGTCCGTGACATTTATCAAGATATAATAATGCATTCAACTGTCTGTGTTGAGTTAATTATCTGATAGAATACTGAAATCATTGTGTATTTACTTCCAACATATTGTAAAGGGTTCACATTCAACTGTGTTTCTTGCAAAGCTTATATCCTGTCGTAAGTTTCTTGTATTTTAGTCTAAGTTCTAATCTCTTTAGTTTCCTGCTCAGAGTGGAAGCCTACTTCCCATTTTGTGTATTAATGATTCAGCTGTTGACTGATAAATCAAAGCAAACCAATTTTTTGTGCTTCCTAGGTGACGGAAAACAAATCCTGTGTGGTCTTGGTGACAAGTCAGTGTTCTTGTATGAGTCCTCCCTTACTGGCAACCCAACTGTCTACACAGGTACTCGAAGCGTACATGATCACCGGCACCTTCACCACCTCTGGGTGTACGCTGTACATGCCCTCAGTCACCACTATTTCTTGCCGTCAACGTCACTGAATATTTTCTTTCTATTTACATTAAGAGTTTTTTCTATGATCCTTTAACAAGTGAGTCACAAATTATAACCACACTGGATCCAGGTTAAGATCTTACTCCCAAAGATTTTAAGAGACAAAGAAGACGAAGAAATGAATTTCAAACTTGGATTTCGACCGACCTTATTTGAACTGTTCTGAATTACATACTTTAAAATGGATCCATGGCTTAAGATGAAACACCCCTGGATAATCCAAATACTCCCTTACTCAGCATCACTGTCCAATTGTAGATAAAGAGTTCTTTTACCAGAAAAATATGGTGTTTTTACCTTCAAAACAGTTTGGTATATGCTCTTTCTGATTGTCAGACAGTGGATCTTGATAAAGGCAAACACATCTTTAAGACTAACTTCTGTAAGATTCAACTAATATAACCATCCACTATTGAAGATCTAAGTGTTATTATGAGCACTCAACATTCTGCCTACGACCCTGTGACTTGAGGCCTTGAAGTAAACACTGACAGACAAAGACAGGTTTGCACTTGATGGTTCAAGTGCAGTGAAAACACACTTTCCACAAGGGGGCAGCAGAGAAAGAAGAGTTAAGTGGAGGTGACTAGTAGGTCAATGTGATCCTCTGATCCTTTACTGAGTCTCTGAGCAGGACCATAAAAGTAAATGTTGCAACCACAGTTTGTATTTCTAGCTTAATTCACAACCACTGTCTTTATTTGCAGGGCATGACAAGCCAGTGACGAGTGTTAGCTGGAGCCTCAACAGGCAGTGCTGGTTGAGTGCATCCGAGGACCAGACTCTGCGAATCTGGACCCGTGGCATCCCAGAGCCTGCAATTATCATGGTAAATGTGTCATGCATTCAGTCACACACATATCCTGGAACTTGTCCACCCCATCCCCCATTCTATCACCCCAATCCTAACCATCATGCCTGACCTCAAGCCTAAGTCAAACTTAATTCACTTATTATTTCAACATAAACTCAAATCCTTACCCTAAAAAAGAAGTGAAATAAGAGCCAGTCAAGTGACCTCCCATTGCAGAAATACCTCAAATGCTACATACATCCAGATTTTGAACGCTCAGTCTTATCTTCAAAGAAGGCTGTGATTGCGGGAAGGACTTTGTCCATAATTGCGCTGCTATAAATAAGCCTCTGATGCCACATTTGAATGGATGTGAAACCGTGGTTGCTACAGCCTGCTTTATGTTCTCTTTGCTGTTGCTTGCATTTTACAATCTCTCAGATTGGATTCTACCGTATATGGTTTATAATGTTTTAAGGGTGATGGAAAGGTGCATTAGATGACTTATTATTTGAAGCAGTTAAGACATTATGATGAACAATATCCAGCGTTACTGGCCTTTGTCATGGATTTCTGTGTTTACTTAATGTATCTTTAACATATTGATGTAAAATATGCTTAATACACTCTTTGATTTCCTAATAAGAAATAGCCTTGTGGAATTAAGACTGAGCGACCTATATTCATGAGAATGAAGGATGTGGATGTGGCTCAGATGTAGTGACTGTCATAGACTCCGGACCCTCCTTACTTCACATCACATTTAATGAGACAGTAAGAACTATGTCTCCTCTGTCACGCCATGTGAAAACAAAAAGTTGTCCTCAAATCTGTGGTCTCTCGGAGCTGATGCTTACCATCCCTGCACCGCTCCACTCATTCAGATTGTATTGAGCTTTGCCAGGTCTGCTGCCTCTGACGACTTGGGTTTCTCGTGAAACAACTTGGCAACAAATGCAACTCTTCTCAGGGGCAAGAGCTCTATTAGGTTGAGCCACAATTACAAATAGCTTTGCACAGTTACACTTAAAAACTCTTGGTATAAATCACTCCAGTGACCACACAGTATTTCTGAATTTTCCAGTCATTGAAAATCTGAAGTTGTCAGATAGTTGGTTGGGTGGATGTAGATTTTGGTTCCGAGGGTATATAAAGCATATCTGAATTTAGCAGACATTCAGGATTTACATTGCCTGCCGTCTACATCAAGTGTATTGGTCTGTGTTTATGTTACTTTATGGGATAACACAGACAATGTGTGCAGATTGTAACTACTACATATTTTAAGTGGGTTGCATAAGCAACTGGGCAATGACAAACTTTTGAGTTGTTCACTACTATTATAGCGTTTGGTAATATTGTCTTTTGTCTTTCTTCTTCCCTCTTTTAGGGAGACAATATGTTCTCTAAACCCATCAGAGGGGCTCAGTTCTATTATCTCGACAAGTTCCTGCTTCTGGCATCTGGAGACTCTCTTTACTTATACTTGTACAATGTGGACGTCACACACGATGACATCAAAAGGTAATTACAAGTACACCTAACACTTCAGAATGAACACCTGATCATTCAGCATGATGCAACCTATAAATGGCCTTCACTGGTTTTTTCGTTCAGGTATGAACACCGGAGTGTCGCCAAGTTGGCAAGAAGCTTTGCAACAACGTCAGGAACAGACATTACGGATTTGTCTGCCATCAATGATTTCTTCTCCTGTATCCTTTTTTTTCTCAGTAATATTGTTCATTTGACAGGATGTGTTATAGTGAAGAAGCATTAATGATTTCCCCTAAGTAGTTTCACTTGGAGACTCCTGGATCATATCCATGTCAGCCACAGCAATCAGTCTGCTTCATAAAATCTTCACATGTTGCCTCCAGGCCTCCGCTGTTGATTTTACCTGTAAATCATTTGGGTGGCTTTAATTTTTCTGGAATGTCTGCATTCCAACCCCTTGTTAGGGTTTACGACACGTTTACTTTGTAATTAATCCACCAAATTGAGCTGCGTCTGGATGAGTGAGATCCTGTCATTAGATTTTTTTGCAGCACTGTGCTTGGCACACTCCAAGTGAAAGATAGATATCAAGCTACAACACTGACTTTTTATCTTTTTCATTGTGTAAATTTCAAACATCTTTAGACATATGTTTTTTCATGCATGTAAAGCCTACAGTCTCCACATACCAGATGCCATGAGGTTTCTTAAAAGCTGTCTCAGACATCGTTCTTGTGAGTGGTTCCGATCGCTCCATTCAAGTTTTTGACATGAACCAAGGCAAAGTTGCTGCAGAGCTGCCTGATGCCCACAGCAGAGCTGTCCACTGCATCACACAGAACAAGGTGAACTTTACTGTTGACAGTTAGATAGATAGATAGATAGATAGATAGATAGATAGATAGATAGATAGATAGATAGATAGATAGATAGATAGATAGATAGATAGATAGATAGATAGATAGATAGATAGATAGATAGATAGATAGATAGATAGACAGATAGACAGATAGACAGACAGACAGACAGACAGACAGACAGACAGACAGACCATGCAAATGGTCAGGGTACTTTCTGCAATCGTGCTAATAGACAGCCAAGGAAACTAAAGCTGTCAAAAAACATTATCTTAAAGAAGCTTCTTATTCGTCTTTCCCATTTCTAGCTTAACTAAAGCGTAACGCTAATTTACAACCTTTGTGAATCGAAAGAGGCAAAGACATCTCGTCACCGCACATGCAGACTAAGTGACACAGACCCACACGGTGAAGAATTTGCTTGGCTTGGCATCAGCGGGTAGTGTTAGCCCTGATCCTCCATCTTACTCTGAAGGGGCTACTATTTGGCAGATGTTGTGCTGTTACATAACACATCTATGAGCGTTGCAAGAGTTACATAAGGTCCCGAGTGTCTTTGAGGGAATTGAAGTGTTAGTTTGGGGTTTGTATGAAGAAGGTTGTGGTCAAAATAAAGACCCATGACAGACAGGGCATGTCATCATCAGTATCATTCATCTTCCAGTATAAATCCCTGGTGAATCAGGATTAGGTCTCCCATAAAAGATGGCAGGAGGAGATTCCATGCTCAGCGATGGCCTTGAGTAAAGCCATTCCATGATGCAATTTGGGTTTATGTGGCCTCACTCCCACATCGCTGTCTTGGACCAATGTGGCCCCAATTTTCTGGTGTCTAACAAGCAGACAGCTTGTGCTTACACCCATGGACATTATAAGGCTTTAAAAAATGTAATACTGCATCAGTCACAATTATAGTATACATACATTGCTTGTAGTTTGGGTGTATGCATGTGATTTACTCTTCTGTAAAGCTACCACATTACGTATTGCAGTGAAAGGAAGGTCCTGGTCCCTCTCCTTAGCCATATGAAAACATTGTCACAGAAAGAGACTATTTTTGTTCATCAACAACTGTGGAAGTTTTCCCCAATCCTACAGATGCTTATGAACTCATTGGTGTACAGAAAAGTATGCCTATCTGTGCGTGTGAGGGATTTGTACCCAGTGACCCTGTTGTATTGACTTAACTCACTTCTGCATGTTGACCTGTGCATGCTTGGCACTCTGGGCAGCCTGGATTAGCTGGATACACGGCAGCTAGTGGCATGGATTAAATGCATTAACGCATTCAACTGCGATGCACTCTCACACACAGCTAACTTTACTGCTTTAACTCAGAGGTGTCTGTTCTTTGTCACGCCAGCTATTGTGTGCTGTACACTGTGGACTGCCTGTCATGTGTTGTTTCAGCTGGGCTATTGCGTCAATGTGGGGTCCTCTGCCTGGGTGCCCAAGGGGCTTTGGTTGCTGGAGGGTTAATACCTGTGGATCACAGAGATTGCCCCCGCCTGGAGACTGCACACACAACATCACTCTTCCCCCCTCGTGCTTTCTCATGCTGAGGTGGACCAAACACCAGGAACCACAGCATGTGAGGCAGCTTTTCCCACTTCAAATTTCCATCGCCTCTCTGGCATAATTCACCTGGAACTCATCAGAGCAGAAGAGCGGAGGACTTCTCGGAAAATTGAACTGGAAATGCCCTCTTAGACTCCCATTCTCACACTCATAATGGAAATCTAAGCACAAAGCACCCCAGTGCTGCTTACCCTCTCTCTCTTTATTCACACACACATATTTGTTTGCCTTAACTGATAACTCTGTAGGAAAAATATATGTAATCCATGTATAGACATGCAATGGAAAATGTTCTATATTTATAGCTGAGGTCGGCCACAGTATGGTGGACAAAAGACGGAAAACAGATCTAATAACTCCACACTACTTCCATTGTCTATTCTACGACTACTCTTTTTACAGGTTGTAATTATGAGACCTGGAATAATATTATAATGATTTCAGGGGCAGCTGTGTCCTGAAGGTTAAAGCAAGCTTGGTCCCAAAAGGTTGGAGCAGCAAGTGAGTGAGAGAAGGGACAGAGCTTTCCCCTCCCTCAACATTTAAAAAGCTGAGGTGCCATTGAGCAAGGCACCTAACCCCCAACTGCACCCAGGCACCCCTAAGTGTCCGCCAACTGCTCCAGTCCGTGTGTGTGTGTGTGTGTGTGTGTGTGTGTGTGTGTGTGTGTGTGTGTGTGTGTGTGTGTGTGTGTGCACACGCGTGTGTGTGTTTGCATGTTCATCACGTATGCATCAGTCAAATACAGAGAAGAATTTCCTCTCACTGGATTAATAAAAAAATAAAGTAATAATTTGTTAAAACAGGATATAAAGCAGCAGAATTTTTCCAGTACTGGACAATATGAGAAGCTTTTTCCCAAACTTATGAGTCCAGCATGGGCTGACTAGGCGCTTTTGTGTTTTGTGTATATTCCACAGGGCTCAATGTTCAGCACACAGGCACCAGATTCATACAACCTCTTCCTCACCAGCGCCGTCATGGATGGTGTAAAGATTTGGGACCTTCGAACACTTAGGTCAGTATTAAGTATGTCTGTTGGATTGATTTTTGATCAGTTAATCTTGAAGACAAGTGCAAACACAAGTAAAGGCCTTTATTTCAGATGGTGTGTTGAGGTAATCAGTAGTGGTTTATGTATTTGTAAGTGCTTCTTGAAGCCTAAAGGTGTCCAAAATCGCCAAATACAACATTGTAAAATCAGAATGGCACTACAGTGAGGCAACTTACCTGAAGTAATCAAGTCTCAATAACTGATAAATTTGCGTTTTTAGACGTGCTATGTGTCCTACTCAGAAGGAATTGCAGTAATTTCTGCTCGTATCTTTACAAAATATTAGTTGTGATTGTAACACCTGGATGCAACCTTGACGAGTGTCAAAACACATTAACTGTGATGACTTTCTGGCAAGAAATCATCCTTTCTTCCATCTTCTTCTCTGTGTAAGCCATTTGAACTCCCCTCAGGGCTGCATTTGCTGAACCGTTGGTTCATCAAATACAATTAGCTGAGCAATAAATGTACAATCACATCAAAGAAGAAGTCATTTTTATTTGTTGTTATCTGTTTGCTCCTATATTTTCCTGGAAGTACACCAGAAGTCATAATTCAATTTTATTCACAATGGTTTCTCACACCATGATGATCCAAAGTACGAAGAGATTCTTTTTCTCTGGCCGCTACAAGCAGATGTCCATACAAGGAGGAGAATTCAGATAGGCTCTCTTGGATTTCAAAATGTTCTTTTTGGCCCAGGAGATAACCAGAAGGCATTATTGATTATTTCAATCTTTTACGTCTGCAACTGCTTCCTCATCCCAGACTCTGTCAAAGCCGTATTGTTATCTGATAAATATTTGTGCCTGGTTTTCAGGTCAAGTTCTGGTCCTGAGTGCTGACAGCAAGCTTCCCTCAGCAGACACAAATCCCTTGAGATTAAACACATGGTTATATGAAAACAATATTTAGGAACATTTTTTCATTTTCTTGGCCCTCATAGTTTTATTTTCCACTTTGATAAACTTCTTTAGTTAGTACTTACCACAAGCAGCCACAGACTCCCTGCATTGATGTTTCTACGTATTTATAAATTTGAGGCTTGCGGCTAATGGAAGTAATAAAGTACATACCAGGGTTTATGTTAATCTGATTTCCCTCTTGATATAGAAAGGCAATACAGAAATTCTTGGAATAGTATGAGGCATTAATTCTTTCAGGGATAAGACCCCTTAAGTCATTGCTGTTCAGGATAATCAGTCATTTATTCAATATTGGCCCGTCCAAGTAGAAATATGCATCATCTGACATTTAATACACTTTTTGCTTTGGACAAAAAGCTTAAAAACATTTGACATTTGTAAAAACAAAAGATGTGAATTGTCTAAAATGGATGAAATATAAACTTGAGGTTAAGTAGGGTCAGTATCCAAGCAGAATGTCTCTGAAGATCATAAGAACACATTCATATGAATCTAGTTAAAGTTTACTGTGTGAAAAGACTTTGGTTTCTCCAACCACCGTGAAACCAAAAAAGATCTGCCTGGTTATTTATCTCGAGGTGTGGAAGAGAAAATATGTTTTTGTGTTGAACTGAACCTTTAAGCTACTGCAAATACCAAATGAAATACACTGTGATATCTGGCTTCTTAGCAACTGGAGCAAATTTGATTAAAATAAAACTGTAGTTTATACCAATGTGTATTGAAATAAGTCTGGCAGTTATGTAGGAACATCAAATCACTCAGACAAGCACTGAAGGCCTTCTCTCACACAACCTGGCCCACTGAGCAATTTCATGACTTGCTCATGGCTGCATTTGATTCCAGTAGCTTCATATGTCTATAGCCATTGTACATTACTGATAATAGAACAATGGTCTTAAGGTGGGTTACAAATTATGCTTTTTGCTGCATTCTGTCACTGGTCAAACTGGAGAACTCCCAGAAAACACCCAGTGGAGAATGTCTACTTCAGTCAGTGGAAACTAGTGAAGCTCAATCTTAATTTAATTTTCTCTGTCACCTGAGAATCCCCGGAGCGTCTTACCTCTTCTCTTTCAGTATGCAGTCTTCACATCCTTCTCACTTCACTCCTCACCATCTTCACACTGAGCAATCCATCCTTAATAGATCCACCACGTATTTCAAGTAAATTATATAAAATATTAAAAGGAAAAAATAGGCTTTGCATTGATGGTTAAATTAGGCGAAATATAAAGGTAATATTGAGCTGATTACCTTGATTAGGGACACTGAAAACCCAGGTGGATTTAGTAACCTTATAGGCTCCCAGTAGAGGATCAGACCTTCCAGTGCAGTCTGTTACTCATCAAGCAAATGCTGGATTGTGATCACTCGTACAACACCAAGGGTGTGTGTGGGAATACAGCCAGCTATCTCCTCTCCTTCATCCAAAACATTAAATCCACATTCTGACCCAGGAAAACCAGAGGAGTGTTTAGTCTATCTTGTTAAACTGCCTGCTATCAGTGTCATGATGGCAGGTTGCCTGAGACATGACTATACAGATCTGGTTAGGTTCTGACACATATACTTCTGTTTTTCATCCATCTTAGAATGCAGTATTAACGTTAAGAGGTCAGTTTTTACTCTGTTTAGGTAATGAGTAGCTCCCTCAGAGAGGAAAAGGGCTGAGATTATTGGTGGATTGATGACATAAAAGAACAATTCATAGTTCCAAAAAGACATTTAAGTTAGAGGTTCTTAAAAAGTGGTGGTTCTCAAACTTTTCCACACCATCAATGTCTTAACTGACACATATTAGACCAAGGACCACCATTGATGAGATCTATGGATTATTACTTTTAATTATTTTATCACAGAAAGTGTGTGAAACTGTCAGTCGTGCATTTGTCATTATGTTACTTATGGATGAAGTCATAGTTAATAATTGCTCTTTCTGCTTTGGACCCCCTGAAGGGCCCCTGGGGGTCCCCTGGTGCTACTGAATCTGACAGCAGTGCTTCCGCCCTCCAGTCCCTTCAGGCCTCTTTTTGCAAAACTTTCACTACGGTCTACGATTGTGGTTGAACCGCCATGATGACTTTGTTTCTTACTCTTATAAAAGGCTGCATGTGCAGATTGTGCAGCCGGCCAGCAGTGACAACATATTGGAAAAATGAGGAACCTTACAAGACACAGTAATACCATTCAACTGAACCAACTGAACCAAAAAAATCCAAGAGTTTACTCGAAACCTGTCTGACACAGTTTCATTTGATACTATAAGCTTCAAAGAAGTTATTGTTTAGAATTATGTGTCCCCTGTGTGTTTGCTTCAATTACACGGAACATAAATATGATCACCGTCTAATATGACTTACTTTTAGCTTCGTTTAACGACATTAGCATATGAATGTCAAGGATATGTCCTGTAAAAGCTCCGCTCTGCCAACATGCCAGCTCATGTAGAGACCCTTCCTCAGCTAGCAGCCAGAGGCATTGTAAAGACATTTCATGCTTTTGCAAACCAAATGAAACAACACAGCAGTTGCACAAGGGGGCCATCCGTCATCTACTACCTTCTCTTTCCTGTGTTTTGTTTGAGACATGACCAAGTGCTTGTCCTCAACTGATTCAGATGTTTTTAAAAAAGGTAAAACAAAATCGGTGGGGTAGCCTTTTGTTTTAACCATTATTACACAATGAATCTGGTGTAGCTTTAAATGGACATTTATCAACTCCAAAGCAAAAACATTTCACTTCCGAGATAGTAATCTTGATTTTATCAAAGCTGCTCCTCTCTATTTTATGTTTCATGACATACAGAGGTCAAGATGGAATGATTGTAATGTAATTTAGTGATTTTATTTGGGACGCAAGTAAACTAAAACAGTGTGAGGACATCATCAGTCAAATATCCAGTCTCTCCTTCACTGTGTTACATTTATAAAGCTCATTCATTTCTCACCATTAAACGCATTTCCTCCTCAGGTGTGTGCGCCGCTATGAGAACCATATAAACCGCTGCCATCCATGCTCTTCAGCCATCTCGCCATGTGGCCGATTCATTGCTTCTGGCTCGGAGGATAACTGTGTAAGTTGTAAATACTTAAAGGGTTTCCTTATATGCCATGTGCTTCAACTTATATACTTCAAATTTAGCTAGCTGCCTATTAACACGAGTAAGTTGACCCCCTCAGTAGAAGCACAGCTGACTGCAGCTTCACTTTGGTTTTAAAAATGCTGGTGATGAATGAATATGTGACTTAGCGTTGTCCTTCAGAAACCGCTGGTAAAGATGATACCTTTTTGTAATTATGAACATGTTAGCGTGCTAATGTTACAGTGAAATCCAACTGAAAGCACCACTGTCAAGCTGTAGTTTTTCATTCATGTAAGATAGTATGGATTTTGAGGGTGGTGCAGGGATTAGGAAGGTTTTATAAGATGTTGCGTCTGTGTAATGTGTGGCCAGTATTCTTTGGTCAACTCTGTCAATGCTGTTAAGAAGGCAGAAATACATGATTTGTTTTCCCAGCTACAACGCAGACTCTGTGAGCTGCAATTACACAATCCAATGCCAGATAACCTCTGAACATATTAATCTTCTTGTGACTGATGCCATTTGTCTTCCAGTGAAGTTGTAGGAGACGAATAGAAGCCGAATTACTCTGACTTGCTACAATTAGTCTAATGTAGGATTTGTTCATTTATATACACGGCGGAAAAGAGCAGCACATCTTTATCAGTTTCACTTCCATTTAAGGTGAGGAGTGTTTGTGCTTGACTCAGACGTTTTTAATTGGACTCAGGCCTTTTTCCATAGTCACATTCAGCATTCATGTTGAAGCGTTATTTAATTGCTTTTCCAGACAGTGCCCTTATACTTGCTTTCAAGACGCTTTCAGAAGCCTGCCTCCCTTTTCTTCTGGTGTGTGTGCCTGTTGAAAGCAGCGGAATAATAGATGCTGGTTATTAATAATCTTGCCGACTCAGCACAGAACTGACATTTGAGAGCATCTCAGTCAAGATTGGACATTTCCAGCGTTTCTTGGAATTCGGGAGAGTATACGGTAGTGAGATACACCATATTTATTTGTAGCTGCCCTGAGACTTCCCAACGCCAGACACATTTGTACTTGTCGTGATATTTCAGAAGGCTTTCATGGAAAAAAATAACCTGAATATTGTAAGAAGACTCCCAAGACTAACATTAGACATTTAAAAAGAAAAAAAAGATAATGCCTAAAACAACTGGTGTATAATTTCAGGAAGGTCAGAGTTGACCTTTTTTGTGTGAAGCGGTTTTCACCCTCTTATCATATCAGAAAGCAGTGATATACACTGATGCATCTACGATTTCATGTGATATTCAAGCATTCTTTAAAATGTTCCTCCAACTCTTTAATGCCCTGTTAGGCACCACACACCTCATACGCCGTAGACAGGGGACACTCTACCCAAGGACTGTTTGACAGAGAGCTCACATGAAGCTTTTTTTTTCTAAAGTGAAACACAATACAAAACAGCTGCAGGAATCTGATGAGTCGTCGTCTGGTAACAAACTTCCCCACATCTGTTTTTATCTGCCGATGGCATCGCAGTGAATTAATGGTTCCTAAAAGCTCACTTATTGTTAGAAAAAAAGCTAACAAGATACCACTATCTATTCTAAGATCCGTCAATAGATATTAATTCTTAGATCACCTCACATACTTTACACATATTCCTGCATACAGTTTAATCTCAATGTCCTACATTGTCCATGAGTAAAAGAATTATTAACAAAGTTTACAACCTCGAATCAGAAAATACCACTGTTATGTCTGCAGGGGTGTATTAGGATTAATTAATGATTAGTCTCTAAAGCAGCTCGATTTGTGCTCAGTATGAGTGTTGTGTGTGTGTGATGATCCCTGACAGCCAAAACCTTTTAGTTTGGTACCACAATGCCTATACTATGCAAACAATTGGACGTTGAGCTTGTGCTCCGAGTCATTTGGTTTAAGTCCAGAGTTGGTTTAGTCGCAGATATTGCATCATTTTCTTTATGATAACTGATATGCAAGATGGTACCAAACGCAAAGTGATCATCAAGGAAGCTTTAATGTGCGACCTCTGCAATTTGATTCTTGTTCTGTTTGAACCGTAGTTTATTCAATGTGCTGTGTGTACTGTTCAACCACAAGGTTCTTACGTCGGTCCTGTATCTGTTCTCCTTTGTATGGTTGTAAGTAATGTTTTAATGTAGTCCATCTTATACATTGCAGGCTTATGTGTATGATATCCGGAGCAGCAGCTACCTCCACAAACTTCAGAAACACTCCGGGACAGTGCTCAGTGTGGCTTTCAACCCGGCCACACCAGAGGTAACTGTTTGTTTTCATTATGGCTCTGGTATCATGTTTTCTTTTCTGGTTACTCCTTCATCATACATTCAGTGGTCTGTCTCATGATGTCAAATGCTGAATGATTGATCAGATTAAAAATGGCTTATCTTCACTTTGGGAATTGAAACAGACAGCCTTGCTTAAGAGAACTGAAGTCCAACAAGAAACAGTTATTTCTTGAATAATGTTAACTCTATGCAGACACCTCAGGTGTCATGCAAATATGCAATAGTTCATTCTAATGGGGCTTTGGAACACAACGCTACAACTGCGTCGCTGTGCTCTGATACTCCTTACTAACAATGATTTGGGCCATGCATCGACTGTTTGTCGCTGCATCAAGCAAAGCACACGCACAACACGCAACTCAGCGACCTTGCAAACACGCAGCGGTTGACTGCTGTGCACTGTGACGAATACTCTCCAAACAAACAGAATCTAGACAATCAGAAAGGTCTTCCAAAAATGGAGGAAAAGCTAGTATCATCTTGTTTGTCTGAATATCCCAAACTGCTGTGTGGATCTGAGGATCTCATGCACCCACAGCCTGTTCTTCCTGGCTGCTCCTCTTCTAATTTTATGAAGTGATGGTGCTAAAGCTTGCTTTTTGGGATAGACACATCGTTGTTGCTACTGACAATAGGCTGTAAACTAACACACAAAGAGCTTCCTGTTTTGAACCTCTGCAGTTACGGAACACTTAGTTTATTTGAAACAGCATGAGGACAATTCAATTTGTTTTTCTGCATCTTAGGCATCAAAAAGACTTTTTAAAAACTACGTATTCTCTGTACATGATTTCATCAAATATTACCTAAAACTGGCTGTTTACACGCGTCTCTAACAGCTCTGCTCACCACGTGCTGGCAAAGCAGGAATCCTATCCTCAGGCTGAGGTCAAATAGCAGAGGATGTATTCGTCCAGCCTTAACTTCTGGGTGGGTGAATTTTACGTCAGAGAATACCAGAAGTTCTGCCAATAGCCTTAAAAGAATTCAATATACTGTGAGTAAGAATTATAAAAATCTGACCTTTCTATGATTTCTTGTGTGTTAGACCGCTCTACTTCAGTGTGTGGTGCATACCTTTGTGTCTATGTCTGGTGATAAATCCCAAACGAAAAAACCCATCTTGCACATACACGCTGTACTGATTCTCATTTCAAATAAATATCCCACAAATCTCTCTGTGGGTTCAACCAGTGGTGGCAACTTAGTTTATAGTCCAGTTCGATCATGACTAACGCTCCCCTGTGCAATAACCTTGTTTTAACTAGTTACTCTATTGAAGAGTAATTATTCTCATCTGGTTGTATTACTGACTTCCCGCACACTTTTTCAGACTTGTGATTGGTTGTGCAGTTCCAAAGTGTTGGGCATTAACAAGTTACTTCCTGTAGTAGCAAGTAATGTAATGGATTTGTAATAAGATTTAAGTAAATTCGTTTTTACTCCCTTACTTTTGCTTTAAGCCCCCTACAGATAACACCCTAATTCATTCTTTTAGTCGTTATGGGTGCTTGACCCCAAACAGAAAGATCGGTTAGTGGTTGAAACAAGATATATGTAGCCTCTGGAATTATTCACATGACTGCTTTGTTACAGTGGTCTTATTATTTTACGTCATTCCTCACAAGTTCAAAGTTGTTTTCTGTGCTTGATTTATTATTAAACTAAACTGGTAGATTTCTATACTAAATATTGTCATTGAACTACCATTACAGGAAAATAAAAAGTGAAAGTTATACCACCAACCTCCCACAGAATACCCAGAGCATTCCTTCTAGGGAAACGACTCCCTTTGGAAACATTTTATTTCTTAGTTAGTTGATGTTTTCCTTTGGAACTGTCCAAATCTTTGCTCATCTGCAAAAGGAAGATTTTTGAAATATAATTTCACAACCCCAGCTGGATGTCTCATGAGACTTGAATGTTGACTGTTTATTTTGGGTTTGAGGCACATCTTACGTTCAGATTATACGTTCAGATTTCCCAGTGTGAAAGTGGAAAGTTTGCTTCAGGGCCATTTACTGGCTGAATCGCTGTGATCTGCAGAGTTTGAAGGCACACTTCATCAGTCAGAGCATGCTCCATCCACATCAGGACATCAGCACATTTTGTTTTGTTTGAGAGGACATCCAACCAAAGCAGAACATCAACAGAATCTGTCACTGTGGAGTTTTTTCAATGAAGGTTCCATTTGTTTTAATCCTATTATAAATAAAATCGGTATAATGAATTATTATGACACAAATGCCACCTTTTTAATAGTTTTACACTAATACCTTGTCAAATTGTTTGCACATATGCATCATTTAACCAATGAATGGTCTGGAACCACCCCAAATGCAGTTTAGACTATCCACTATATCTTGTTTAAATATGGCCATACATGTTTTATATTTCACCCATCCGTGTGAATTGTGACAAGTTTTAGGGAGTTCTGACAAGCATTACTATGACTATTACTATGACTAGTCAAGTATTTAGTTAGTGACAGTCCCTTGGCACATTTACTTGGGCCTGTCTGATTCACAATTTCATTCTGAATACAGAAATACAAAGAAACGTACCCAGTAACAGAATGTGAGCCACTATTTATTGCTTTCTAGTTTCTTATTGCACAGACACATCTGTATCAGCTCTCACACAGCTGTGTAGGCGAGTCACGAGGACTCACCGTTGCACAGATACGAAGTGTTTACTCAGAGGGACTCATCTGTTCTTCGTCAGTAATTAGGCTCACCGTGGCCTGTTTATTCTTTAAGGTTTCTTAGAGGGATGAAGAGCTCAATTTTGCAAGTGCATTTACTGCTCTCCTTTAAAATCGAAACCAAAAAGGGAGTTTTTATCCATCTATTGTTTTGTATGTATTCAATGAAATACCATGCAGGTATGTACCAATCTTATTCTGATACAGCAAGTAAATCAATAAGATGTACTTCAATGAAAGGTTTAGCAGACAGCCACACTGAATAAAACAGCAGCTGATAAGCAACACAAGGCCCGCAGACCTTGAACGACAGCTTTCCTGCTTGTCTCTATCTACCTGACAAGCATGAACACACGTCTGGTCCTGCAGCTTAACTGTCAATCAGACAAGACATCGACCATCTCCTCCAGCTGGCTGAGACCAAAACTATTTCTGATATTTCCCCTATTTCCACCGTTTTCTTCATTAAATAGAAGAACATAAAAGTGATAATAAAACAGTGGTAACAGGTTCAAATGTTAATTAACCGTGAATGCAGTCCAGCAGGGTTTCTGCATGCATAATAAATTGGTTCACTGCAGTCGTCAACAACTGTATGCAAAGCGGCGGAATTCATCCTACTTTGTTGCAGATTTATTGTGCTGATAACTATAACAGATTCAGTTTTTTGTCC
>CAAKHC010001310.1:11450-34137 GCA_901007825.1 Macroramphosus scolopax
TTACTTTCTAAAAAAAAAAAAAAAAAAAAAAAAAAAAAAGAAAGTATGTGTGACAAGGGGGATTCAAGCTGTGCGGGGTTTTTGTGCAACAAGCGCGCGTGTTATAATCTGTAATTTGCACTCAAAATATTTCTGAAAACGATGGCAGAGAATAGAACTGTGTCACATAATTGTGCAAAAAAAATATCTTTTTTATAATCACTCTGAATTGGGTTAAACTTGATCACCTTTCTTGCAAACATCAAAAGGTTTCGAGAGCAGCCCTGCAGGATCACTCCGCTATTAAAAGAAGATATTCAACATGCTTCCTCTGCCTTTGTGTCATTGCATGTATGGAAGCTTTTGTCTTATAGAAAAAGAAAGAAGCACAGCTAAAGGCGACGTTGTGTTTGTGTTTACCTGCTGAGGTGCAGGTATTAAAAATTAAAACAAGTCTCCAGAGTGTTTATATCCTCTCAAGTGTAGCGAACAATCCCAGCTTTTTACCCCCCCCTCACCAACACGTATCGATTGGTTCCGCTCAGGTTGCTGTGCCGGTTCCCATTCCCGATCAAAAGCAGCCACATTGGTGGGCTTTAACACTCAATCAGAATCAGGTTAACCTTTCGAGGGGGAGGATCAAACGGTGGCGAGCCCACACACCGACGCTGCCGGCGCGTAAGGAGATTTGTCAGGAGTCGGCTGCGAAGCGGTCGCTCAGACAAGAGTGTGACAGCCAAGACAAATTGCAGCTTTTCATTACTCAAATACACAATATTTAAAAAAAAAACAATAGACAGCAATGAGGCACACACACACACGGATCACGATGTGTGTGTGTGTGTGAGGAGACTCATAAATCATAAAAGTAATTACACAGTGAGATAAACCCTGATGTCCCTCCTCAGTCAGTCCTGTCCCATTACAGCGGATCACATTGCAACCAGAAACAGACTGGCAGATAATCATCTTTCTCTTGGATATGAGGGGGGGAAGCCCATTAACGCTGACTGACAATGTGAGACAACACTGGGGGGAAGATTCGCACCACCGCGCCGCAGCGCAGCACAATCCATCTGGGACTACAGCCTAATTTGTTTATGGCTAATTATGCAATTAAGCGATCCCCTGCTCCTCGTTTTATTTCTCCAACCGAGGGGTATTGTCCCTTTTTTTTTTTTTTTTTGGGAAGCCAAACGTTGGAGGACGGTTTGCTGGTGCAGCCACAGTGATGCAGCAGTGATCAGCAGTGATTAGCATAACTTAATCACTCGCTTCAGGGGATGGAGATTTGTATCTGCATTCACTTATGCACAGGAGAAAGTGAATTGAAGTGAGAGAAATGCTAATACCTGAGTGAACTGCACACACACACACACACAAACATATAGAAAAACACCAAAAAATCAAACACACACACCTGAGAGTAATTGCATTTTCCCTAGAAACTGCATGCCTTCGCCTGGTTGCAGAATAGATTAGTGTGTGCACGTCTGTGTGTGTGTCTGTGTGGTCTCTAATCAATGTAGCTATGTAACAAACCTCCTGAATTTATTTACAGCTTAGGCAGGGCATCGCCATGGTAACAGTGAAAATCAGTCCCTGCTCCAGAGTCATGGGATATGGTGGGAATAAATGAACGGATAAGCAACAATGTGTGTGTGTGTGTGTGTATTAAACGGGCACTCACACACACACACACACACTGTCAGACACATTATCAGAAACACGCAGCACATCCTTATCTGCAGACAACACAATGCAGAAATGTCTGCAGACTCTCACACAATAGTTTGAAATGTGATTTCTTGAGTGGTACTGAAGTGCTGCACGTTAATGTACAGAGATGTTTCTATTTTCTGTGACATTTAACATGAATTCCAAGTACAAATGTTTTTAAATGATTATGCAAACTCCAACATGTGCAATGCATGACGTTAATAATATCATTTGAATGTGCAGGCAGGTCTCCAGGGGTGTGAGAGTATCACTGTAATGAAGGAGGAAAGCTTTAAGTCATAACCATGGCGACAAACCAAAAACCTGGTGGACACACAGGCCTACTGAACATTGATGCTTCCATATAGAGATGACGGGTAGCTGAAGGGTTTTGCAGCTTCACTGTATGACAGGAACATATCAAAGACCTGCTTCTGTTCCAAAAACACCAAAACTATCTAATTTAAAAGTATTTATTTGAAATGATTTTAAATACAAATAATATATTTTGTTTCCATTTACAATGACAGTTCCTTTGTAAACAAAAGTGGCAGATAGTCATTGGGTAGTTTGTCCAAACCGAGGCGGAACCCTGCAGGCCGGTCACCTGGACGAGGTCTGTCACGGGAGAGAGAGAGAGAGATGGTGTCCTATTCAAAACCTCACCGCAGCTTCTGGTTTTCTCCACACAGCGTAAATCACCGATGCTACATTCTATCGCGGCGCGATAAATACTCGAGAGTACAATATTACCTGTTAGCATACACCTGCTTCGACCGCAGTGACGTGAGGGGGTAGTGCGCGCTTGTTTGTGTGCGTGAGAGTGTGTATGTGGTGTCGGGGGAGCATGCCCACATATATTCATACCCTTTCCTCTCCCATAGCAACATCACACACTGGTATATACCTTAACAAAAAAACAACTTCTGAGTTTGGATATTCAGGGTGCAAGATTCCTCAAAAAAAAACTACCAATCATCTACAAACAGTGAGAACCCGACAGGGAAGCTCCGAGTCTCCTTTCCAACTCAGGAGTCTAAAAGATGTCAAAAAAAGGTTAGAATGGAATAAAACAAGACAAAGACGTGTGTGTCACATTTGTTATACCAACAGCTTAAATGTAAAACTACAACTAAGTTTGAATAAGAGGTGGTCCCCCCCCTCCTCCCCTCGGCTAGCCAGGACTGTTCTGTCGGTCGTCCAACATCAGAAGAATAATTCCAGTTCTTCTGAAACGACAAGTCGCCATCACAAAACCGAGCTTGTTCTGCTGCAACGACTAAAGAGGAAAAAAAAAAAAGGTGCTGGCCAGAATCTGCTTCGTCATACACTGGAGGTTATCTATCCGTTGTCGTGGGTACGGTGTACGTCAGTGATCTCAGACACTAAACATCTCACAGAGGCTCCTCAAGATGAACCATTTTCAGAAAACAACCGACTTATCAGAGGCTTTGTCATGGCAGGATCAGTGATATGTATCCAACGACCGAGGCGTCGCGATGAAGAGACTCGACTTCAAAAAGAAAAGAAAAACAAATCTTTATCAACACATAGAAACAAAAACCTGTTTGCAGCTCTCCCAAGAAACACTTGCATGTTGTGGTATTTCAGCTGTATTCGTAAGGCCTTTCGGGACGATGAGTATGGACTGGAATGTGCTACAATTCTTTTTTTTGTGTTTTTTTTTTTTTTTTAAGTGGACGAAAATAATCAGTATATATCTGAGCCCCTTGAATGACTGAAGAACTGTGAGTAGTATCATGGACAAGAAGAGTACTCATGCTCGTTTCCTCCCATTATACTTGGGATCATATTTCATTTCAAGATCCACCTGCTGCCGACCGACAGTCGGCTTCCAGGAAAAGAAAAAACAGTTTGACATGGATCATAGGGGGGTAGAAGAGACATCGTGAACAGAACCGACGGTCCATCTGCAGCTTTACTAACATCTCCTTCAGCATACAGTGAGTACAAGGACACACGAGTGACTGGCAGGCGGGACAGCGGAAAAACCTGCTGAGAAGGAGTAAACATCCCGATGGTTGATGTGACTCCCCGACAAATGGGGCTAAAGCTCACACATCCCAAGTTTAAGTGTACAATAGAAAGTATCATTGGTGTGGAAAAAACCTTGGTGTCGAGTGATTTTTTTTTGTTTAAAAGTAGAAGCTAGAGACGTGTCGTGTGTTAATTTTTGCAAACAGCGGTTATTCGTCCCCCCTCAAGAAAAAGAAGATAATAGGTCCTCCGGTCGGCGGCGTGTCGAGCTTTCATACCTGTACAAACACTCACAAGGTTACAAACACACGTACACTCACACTGTAGTGCGCGCGCACACACACACACACACTCACACGCAGACACACGCTGACTGTCACATGGGCCTGGGTAAGTATTCACAGAATTCTCTTCCGCGAGCGGCGGAAAATGAATGAACAAGTCTTTGTAGAAAAGGGAGATGAAGGGGCGAGGTCGCACGGAGGGAGAGTCTGTGTGTAAAAACTGTCCCCGGTGATTCTCTATGTGTGTGTGTGTGTGTGTGTGTGTGTGTGGTGTGTGTGTGGCGGGCAAGGCGTTGCTGCTCCTCCTTCACTGCTCTCGAGTGCTGTCGTGGGGGTCAGGAGAGGGTCGGTGGCCTGTCCTTTGGGGGGGGGCTGACTGTGTGTGTGTGTTTGGATGTGTGTTTGTTAGCATTCAGTCGTTGTCCTCGTCGTCGTCTTCGCTCTCCTCGATGCCGTCGCTGTCCTCCTGCTCCTCGTCCTCCTCCTCCGTGTCGGGGATGTCCCACTGCGGGTGGTTGTCCAGCATGGCCTTGGCCTCGTGGACCTCGAGCTGCGGGGACACACAGGGCACACGTTGGAGCACACGGAACTGTTGGTGGACAAAACTAATGAAGACTAATGTTGCTCTGGAAGAGCTTGATGTGTAAATAAGCTCATAAAATAAGCTTGATGACACGTCGATGTTCCTGTTGAAGAACTGACTGTTTCTCCAGAGTGGCAATTAAATAAGAAGGTTAACACAAATAATAAAAAACATGAAATAAAAGCTGCAATTACGAACAGAGGAGTGAGTTCTAATGCTTTTTCTTTAGCTCCACTTTGACTAAATAATGCACGAATTGACTTATTGAAGAGCAAAATGACTAAATCTGGACACAATTAACACCAGTCCACTAAGCTTCTTGCACATTTTAGCGTTGGCTGGCGGGTCTATTGTTCCATTTCTTCTGGCACAACAAATAATTATTAAATCCAGGACAATTTACAGCAATTTGGCTGCTGAAATGGTGGTGAGTAATATCTGGGCTCTGCAAAGCACTTTGCTAGCAGCAGACACACACACACAGACAGTTTGATTGTCACCTTGAGTGGTTTGATCTGGTCCAGTCCCAGGTAGGAATCAGAACGGAGGATGACAGAATATTGGTAGTTGCCAGTTTTTGAAGGGGCTGGAAACTTCAGCTCCACCTGGAGAACACACACACATCATATAAGATCATTAGACATCCTCACTGTACGTCTCCGTGCTCTTGTTAAGTGCAGTCTCGCACCTCTGTGACTGCAGACATGATCGCTTGATTAGCCAATAACAGCAAAAAACATGGGACAGAAAAGAAGGTGGCAACACAACATTGGAGCCGGAGGACCAAGTGAAAAAGAACATTGAACAATAAGATAAGATTCCCCTTCTTCCGTCAAAATAAACAACAACAGAAGCAGTCGGAGGTGAACCTGCAGACAAGCCGCAGTGCGATGCGCAATCACAAGATGATGATGAGATCCAACTGTAAATATTGGACCAGCGTCGCCTCGGGGTGTGATAACGATGTTGTGCAATTACATACGGCAAACAGCATTACAAACTAATTATCAGAACAATGAGGCAAATTATTATGCAGCGTGTTAACAGAAAAATGGCCTGTGAACGCAGCAGCGATCCACTGCCTCGCCTCGTCGATGGAAGCAACCGCTCTACGCTCTACTTCCCCCCCGAAGCCACGGCTGTCAAGCACGCGGCGTACGAGGAAGTCGCACATCACAGCTGTTGAGGTGACAGACTAATTGATCCTAGACACTGAACTGTTATCCATAGGAGGGTCACCTCTCGCTACTACGTTCCTTCACAGCAGGGACAGCTGGTCATGCAGACTCACACAGAGCCTCATTAAGCATTTAGTTCTCTGTCAATCCTCATCGTGTCTCTACAACAACAGGAGCAGAGGTGCACATTGTGCAAGAGAAAAAAAAAAACCACAAGCACACATGTGCACACTTCTGAGGGGATAGTGACGTAAGAGCAAACGGTTGCCTAGCAACAGGACACGAGAGGCTATGGTTGACGGGCAGCAAGAAATGGGAACTTGGACACTTTAACTTGAGACCTTTCTACTTCACACGGATTCATGGGACAACTATAATATATCTGTAAGGTTATTCAATAGAGTGCACGCACGCACACACACAGAACAACCGATCTGTCTGCCAATAAATACAATAAACCACGATATCAACTAATCATTTATAAAGGAACACCCAGAAGAGCGCACCGACTCACCTCTTCTGTGTCCTTTAGCGTGCAGACGTGGTACGGCATGGAGACCAGGGTTTGGTCCCGGCGGTCGGCGATGTAGAGCCACCACCACTCGTGCTTCTCCTCGGGGAAATAAATGCTGTAGACCGGATGGGTCACCTTCGACTTCGTCTCCAGCAGGGCCCGCTCCCGTCGCTGGATGCTTTGCTGCAACGCCTCCCACTCCTGTGTGTCGAGAGGGAGAGATGAGGTTAGGCAGGGACAGGCAGAGTTTCTTTTCCATTCATTATCTGTCTGGGTCGACACAAGTGGAGAAGAATGAGAACGGGACACGGTTCTATTTTCCAGACGTGAGCAATCACACAAAGTCAAACTGCTTGAACTTTGTGAAGCTGAACACAATACTGTTGATAACGCTTTTACTTGTAGTCAGGTGCAAATATCTCCACCAGTGTGTCACAGACTTGTTTCTTTCTAGACAGCCACTTTTTTAAAATGACACCGAGATAAAACATTCTAACCAAATTCAAAGGATTAAACCTCAAAGAGGAAAAGACACAAAACTGATCTTAATGCTGACATATGCATCTGTATAAAGCATCCCTACCTCCTCGTCATCGCCAGCGATCTCATCCACCTCCGTGTCGCTCTGTTTGTCACTGTCTTCGTCTCTCTCGCTCGGAGATTCTTTGTTGGCCTCGCCCTCTTCTGACTCGCTGCCTTTGTCCGAGGCCTCGTCCTCTTCCTCCTTCGCCACTGCTGCTACGACCTCCTGGGACATCAACATCGATATGAGCACATTTATTACATCAGGAACATTTGAACTTGAGGGACAAGCTAATCAGTAAAACGTTTATGAAAACAATCAAGCAGCTTTAGCTCAGCTGTGATTGGACACTTACATTTCCTGCCACGTTGCCATTGGCCTGCTTGGTTTTGGCAGGTGCTGGAGTGGCCTTCTTCTTAGTTAATTTTTTCTTCTTGGACTTCGCTGTCTTCTTAGCCCCTTTACTTTTGTTCTGCCACACTTTTGGCTTGACTTTACTCGCGTCTCCTTGCTTTAGATACAAACAACAAAAAAGTTTGACATGTAATCAAGACTGAATATGACCGAAACAGATTTGAGTTCTACAGACTCAGTGTGCGTTCTCCTTACTCCTTCCTCCGTGTTGGCAGCCTCCTCCCCTGGACAAGGTGTGGAGTCCTGTTCTTTTTCAAACACGTCCTACACACACACACATTAGCAGTGGAGTTAATTCACCATGCATTGAGGCAACAGCACACTCTACTGGTCATCTGTGAAAGTGCTCGTCAACGATGGTCACCAAATGCTACAACTCCTTACCGACATCCGTTTTCTGGTTAAGGTGACAGTAACTGTGACAATCGAGCCCGCCGTGATGTTATTGCTGTCTTCGTCATCAAGAACTGCACAGATACAGGGGAAGAGATTCACTTTCAATATCAAAACTGGAGACGTGGTTCCGTATAATATAACTAGAATCCAAACTCAATCGTGGAAAAACTGACCTGGAATGAAAACATTTTAAAACAGCTGTTTGGATTTGGTTTTACAGTTCAGGTAAGAACTGGATTTAAGTTCAGTTCAGGTTATTGTGTCAAATATTCTGTCCAGGAAACGTGTGCTTGTGTGTGTGTAGTTCAGGACTGACCCTGCAGTTTGGTATCCATGGCGATGTGAGGTAAGCTGCCCAGCACACCCATGACCTCATCGTACTTTTCCTCCCCTAAGAAGCGCAGCATGCTGCGTCTGTCTGAGTCTTTGAGACTCACCAGGTCCTGCAGGCTCCGAACCTTGTACTAATGAGGCGAGGGACAGGGAGACAATGAGGACGGACAGAGAAAATATAAATGACCATCTTAACATAAGAGAACTCTTATTCTCTTCCTTGCAAAAATTGTGTGCAAATGCAATTACTGGGCGGGTACCTTCTTGGAGATGCAGTAGCGGAGATGCTCCTCCTCGAAGTGCGGCAGCTGCAGCAGTGGTGACTTGGACTCCTGCAGGCCCTGCACTATCATCTGGGTGAGCTTCATACAATTCTCGATTGTTACCAGTCGAGGAGCATGGAACCCTGGACAGATGGTGTGTGCACGTTCATTAAAACATTACAGAGGCATCGTGATTTTTCTTCTACAAAAACACAATAGATACAGTAGACAGTATCCTCCATCACAAGCCAGGACCTGATGTCTTAAAGTGGGGCAATAACAAATACAAGCAGCATCTCATGTAATTATATGGATGCAAATATCTTTTCAATAGGAAACACATTTATCATACAAGTTCTAATGTTGGCTGCATGTTACTATTTAATGGAAAATAATTTACACACAATAGATTTCGCAGAGAAGCAGCTTGTTCAATTCTAGTTCTTGTACGTGTGTGTTCACCTCCTCTGCTGTTGGCCATCATGGTCAGCTGGCAGCCCACGTTGATCATCTCCTGGAGGAGAGCTGGACTTTTCCTCACCACAAACCTCTGATCTGAAACGGAAACATACACACACATGTGCATCATAGGGGAGGACGACATGGCCGAAATCTTCCAGCACATTCATGGCGTGCACTCCACTGTGTGGGTGACACACAACGAGGTAAACATGGTTTGCATTCAACAACGATGTCTGTCAAAGTCCGACTTTCACAACAAAACTAAACAGGAAACGCCCTGGTCTTATCTCAAAGACAATTGAAGAGGGTTGATTGTGATCATGAGACGTTCAGTCTCACAGTGGCTTTGCGGCCGCTGCTTCTCATTTATATGACACGTTATGTCATTATTTATTCAGCCCTATGTCAATCAAAAACACTGGTGAGGTTTATAAGTTCACATTCCACACCGTGAGCAGCTCACCACAACAACAAGGTGGCCGAGCATGTGTTTCTAACAGTTTCCTGCCATAAAACAAGTCCAAACAGCTCGTGCGCGCCGGGCACGGAGATGATTTCTGTATCGAAGTGGTTATATACGAATGAGACAAGGGTTGTATATTCACAGTTGTGACTTCACCAACTCAAGCAGCTGCCATGTTTGGAAGAAAATGTGTTTCTTTGCAAAACGCTGCCAAAGTGCTCCGTTGACTAATTCACAATATATTATGCAAACGTACGATAATTCCATTTTGAAAAGATCATGTGTAGCACCACATGTAATAAAGTAATTTGACAATAGAGATCTCGTCCTACCTTCCTCTAGCTCCTCTGATACATCCATGCGTGCCAGGTGAGAGAGCACTAAAACCCGGGCCTTCAGACTGTAGGGGTAGCAGAAGGGAGGCTCCTTCTTCTTCACATTGATATTTCCCAACTCGCGGATCAACTACGAGAGAAATAGATACGACAGTTTTAGGGTTAATCTTCCCTCCCTGCAGGTGGAAATGTAGACATCACTTCCTCTCCGATGAAGCTTATCTGGAAACAAGCAGCCCCGTTGTGTCGGGTGTGTGTTGCAACCTGTGGCACTTCGATGTTGTCTGTCGGTCGGATGGTGGCTTCTTTATTGCTGCGAGGGTCAAACTCAAACGCTGCTGTCAAGACCATGGCTAAACCTGAAGGACAGAAACGGAAACGAAGAGAGACTCAACATATTGTGATCACAGTAGTCTGTTATGTAGCTACATCTATCGGTCTTGTTGTTCATACAGTAAGTGACATCAAAGTGTGAGAAGAGACACTCACGCTTCATGTTCATGTTGGGCGTCTTATACATGAAATGCATGAAGAGCTGGGTCGTGTTGATGAGGATCTGGTCACCACTGTATCGGATAGAGCGGTACCACCATGTACCCTAGGATTAAAATAACAACAACAAACAGGAGGGAAGACGAAGAGAGAAAAGTCAGACTTGAGAAGGTCAGAATAGTTTATCCCTCACAGAGTTTAGATTCCTTTTAACAACTTACCACAACGACAGGAAGGATGACCATGAAGGCGAGTCCGTACACCAACAGCACCTATGAAGGAAGACTAAAATATTCAGACCAAAGAATATTGATTCTACAAAGACCAACAAAAGTAAATCAATAAATAAGATGATCCTGGCTCTCTGCTAGTCAAATGTGCAGCACATCCACTGCAGACATTTCCACTGTATTGCCATAACCAATTAATATTTACCAGCATTGAGTTCTTCTGGTCCACGATCCAGGCCGGCAGGGCGATTCCAAAGCTGGTTGCTACAACAAAAGAATAACAAAAGTAAGGGTACCAAAAGGACTAAATCATGCATTTACTTCTTGCAGTTAAGCCTCCTGGAGCAGCACTTTTGGCATCACGAGTGAAGTCAGATCCACAAACCGCCGGACGCCACGAGACCCAGAAGGATTTCTATCCTATAAAAATCATTCCAATAACGATTTCTTGGGCGATATTTCATTTTGCTCACGTAAGGCTTTGCCTCCTCCAGAACTCAAATTGTAAATAATTAACCTGCAAAGCCCAATTCTACGTGTCCAAATTGGAAGTGGCAGTTAGAGTTGAGTCATTTTTTTTTAAAATGTTCTTGTTGCGCTGCTATTTCATGAGTCTTACAAAAAACAGCGCGATGACTAAAGGACACGGGTCATCTTTAGTGGTTGCAGTCCAACGGTGCTGAAAAACACCATTAGTTAAAAAATATTACTAGAGGACGGGACAAAAAAGCTGTTTGTGCAGTTACACACCCTGATCACTTAATACCATAGTTGTATCTCTGTCTACTGGAGATGTGCAAAGATGGCATATTGCTTAATTTGAGCCCCTTCAGCTTAAAACCAAAATAATCCCAAACAAGTGATTTGCTATCCTTATTTGCAAACAAGCTCATATACAATTGCCTTAGCTGAAAATGGAGTGTGAGAACACAACCAGCGTCACACACACACAAACCTGCAAGAATGTAGTCAAGTGGCTAGTTGGGAAACACTTTGCCAAACCTTACAGTGAACATCTGTTATAACCGCCCACACCACAGAGGCATTCGCTCAGCTCAGGCACTGAGTGAGCCTCCTTCCGTGGAATAAACTGTCCACCGTCTTTCAATTCATCTTCCATTCATTCACGACTACAGGAGGTCGACTCACCAGCCACAAGTACGAAAGGTGCTTCAAAAACACATCAAATATGTGAAAGCCTACTGTTGGAGATTTTAAACTCACCTCCTGGGCCATCCGGGTTACCGTACATTTCCCAGTTCTGTCGAGACTGTTCATTGGTCAAGCTGTGGATGAAGACAAGGAACAGAAAACGATGAATACAAATCCTGGGTGGGGGATTGGATGGATGCTTTCTTATGGCTCGGTAACCAATTATAAAAAAGTAGATAACAGTACATAACACTTACGCAGCATAAGCTTTGGCAATTCTCATGAATGTGGCCTCATCACCACCTTTGTCAGGGTGGAACTTAAGTGACAGAACACGGTATTGCTTCTTGATTTCTGACAATGACGCACCCTGGGGACAGAAACGGAATTACAGTAACATATGACATGTACAAGCAACCAAAATGTGTTTTAAAGAATAGTGCAATCTGTGTGTTCTGTGTGCGTTTACCGGGTCCAGGTTGAGGACTTCATAAGGATTATACTCTTGGTACTCTCTGTCCAGCTTGGACACCTTATACGCTAGCAGCAGGAACACAGCCCACCCAAATAACAAGGCTGCTTTCCTGAAAACACACACACAGGAAGAAATGTTTTCTCAATCAATTCCCAGACTGATCTTATTTCTAATACTGTCTTCTTCTTTTTACCATAATTATTGTAATCAATACTTTTCCAATCTAAGACACTAACCTTCATTACATTGAGGTACAACCATTAGGTCACAATTTGAAAGTCGACTTGCATACTTAAATGTACCGCATACAAGTAGAAGGGCAAGAGGTTCTGACATTGTTGTTGTTTGCCATTTATGCAGGGAAGTTTAACTTGTTTCCATGACAATAGCAAACCTCAACGGCCCCTGCTCTGCAGCATCTGTTGCCATAACAACCCCTCACTAGCCTGAGTTGTCGGAGTATCTCAACCGAAAAAAAGGAAAGAAAGAAATATGATAGATGTCTATAATAAATACGATTGTTAGGATGCAGTTGTGAAGAGGAAACAGATACTGCGATTCTGAGAGGCAGTTATTCTGGTTCTTTCAACTTCATATACACGTTTCATGCTGTCACGAGGTTCAGTCCCAGTGGGCTCGCTATGCTGAATAAAGAAATGACAGAACAGGAGAGGAAAGTGGAAGTGTGAAGACAAACTGAGCTGAGCGGAGGTAGCAGGGATAAAACAAAGAGGATACTTGGATGGAAATGCTGTGATAAGGAGTCAGGCGAATGGGACAAGATTAGGCACGCACACTAAACAGCACTTGAAGGAACATCTGTCCATTACTGACACAAACAGAAGAACTAAACAGCCCCGAGACTACAGCATCACGTAAAAAGAAATGTTTGACAGTGCATCACAGTGTTTACACAAACAGCATGCGTCATGGAGGTTTATACATGAAAACACAAACTGGACTTGTGCCTGAGATAAAAAAACATCTCCTCCACACACACAAGCACAAGTCTACACTACAGACACATGTCTTATATCTCATTTTCACACCACACCGAGAACCTATCTCAGCTCTTGTGATAGGAGGACAAAGGTTTGTCAATGCAAACAGCTCAAGCAAAGTTACATGTAAACAACAGAGGTGATGTGACCATTTGTACTGCCAAGCAACTTATAGCCAATCATTTGTAATCCATCTGAAACTGCAGTGCTATAATCATAAAACAGCACCATATATATAGTATAATCAACTAAGGATGTTTCAGGACTACTTCAATATAGAACTACAGAAATTATAGCCTATGCTAAGGAATTAAATCTTGAAGGAATCGCATGTACGAAGAAGTGGGTTTTGTACACATCGTGTTTATTTTAAAAACCCTCACACCCAAACCTAATTCCCATTCATTGGACTCACTTGAGTGTTGGGACGATGCTTTGCTGTGACTTCATCAGCCTGAGCCGATACCACAGACACCTGCCATGTACCCTCCTCAGGCTCTTCAGACGCAGTTGTTCTAAGACAACAGAGAAAGAGATTACTGACACATCATCATTGCCAAACCGGACACAACCATTAGTGATAAAATTTATATAGTTAGGATTACTGGTGCTTTGAGGTATCTATCCACATTTATAGAAGGTTCTATGTTCACTTAGGAAATCACACTCAAGTGGATATGTTGAGAAAGCAGTTAAAGGCATATTACACTGAACCTGAATCGTCAAATAAGCTCAGCATTTTGTTCTTAATTACTTTACAACAGAGACAACACATGTCATGATGTTAGCTAGGATAACCAAAATTACTTAGCATTTGGAAACAAGACATTACTATGATAATATACATCTCCAACTGCAGTCTATGATGACCTGCTTTTCGACTACTCCTGGTTGTTAGCATATGTTTCTTAAGCCAGGTTAGATATGTTGACAAACCGAGAGCTAACATTACATTAAGATAAGGACTCGTGAGGAAGAGGTCGATGAAAGATCAAAAACAAGCTTTAACGTAGCTTGTTGAAGCTTTAGCTTAACTAGCTAGCAGCTAGTTTGAAGTTTACTCACTTCTGCAACGTTAGCCGGTGTGAGTTAATGCAAGTATTTAGCCAACGAGTTGTCAGTCAGTAAAACTGGCGGAGAAATTGTTAACACCATTCAGTCTATGGTTAACCCTGGATGACTTGTGTTCAGCTCTCGACAATGATAGAAACATTTTTGGAACGTTTGCTAGCTTATATTTGCAAGGAAATGTCATGTCAGCATAGGTTGCATTGCCTCTGCATCTGGTTGCAAGCTAGCCGGACTGTCAGACTGCCAACTGGGGGACGCTTACACACCAAGATGCTGGCTGAACACTTCACTAGCTGAGCTTAGTTAGTTAGCTAAGTTAGCATTGAGCTAGACATCGGGCCTTACCAGCATTCTGATCCCGGGGCCAGAGGTAATATGTGGCTGGGATCACAATAAGTCCAACGAAGGACGTTAGGAAATAGAAAAAGGTATTGCCGCTGTCATCGTACTGGAACTGTTGCCCGGCCATTTCGTAGCGGCGCTTGGGTCGCCCTTCTTCTCCGCCGCGGCTCTACCCCCTTCTAGCCCAATGTGTGCGATTTGACACAAACCGTTAGCTAGCCAGCAGCTAGCACCCAGACGAGACAGCGCTGATCATCGGTGTACGTGGTGTTCGCCTGCGCAATGTGGCCTTTCTTCTTCCTAGGTGCGTCATTCAAGACCGCGCCTTGCCTTCACTGCCCCCCATCGGTTGGAAAGATGTACTTAACAACCTCTGATTCTCTAATTATTACACAAAAACTGCACAGCCGATTTTCACCGGAGTTTCTGGAGGGTTTGAGCATTAGCCAAGGAAGTCGTAAAATACATTTGTTGCGGTAGATCAGTTTATGACCGCGAAAAACAAAATTTTGTCATGGAATAAGGCGGAGATTTGCGCTATCTGAGAGTGCGATGTTTTCCACTGGGGACTGTTTGTGCTTTAGTTCAATTCGACGGATTACCTGCAGGCTGTTGACTTGCATGTCAACACATATAAACAAATAAACATCTGCCTCTGCCATCGGCGAATGTCATCATACTTTTCATCAGAAGGGCGATTATCAGGTGATACCAATATTCGGCTGATAAATCGATGCATGAAAAGAATGTTGTTTTTTTTATTAAAGTGCCATTCAGCTGGGACATACAGTATATTTGTATATGTCATACTTTCAGCCAGGATAACTGATAAAGTCTCAAAATGACAGCTATTTCCTTGTGTTCCATGTAAATGGCCACAAAAAAGAAATACAGTGACTATCAATCTATATGGAAATTGCAGGACATGACTGAATGAAAGGACAAGATATGTCTGAGCTCATTCAGAAATAGACACAGTATTATTTATTATAGTTATAGACATGTTTATTTTTTTAACACTTAAATATCCAATCAACACACATCCTGGTCACAATTCTTTAAAAACCGAAAGCCTATATATTGTTATTGGAGTTTCTCAAATATTGATATTGGTATCAACCACGAAAAATCTAGCACAGTTCAGACTACTAGTTCAGGGACACGTAGTAAGAATTTTCTCAGAATTGAGCAATCCCTGTTATTTCAAAGCAAATTACACCTGCAATATTGAAGCAAACGAATAAAAACTGACTGCATGTTACGCTTGCCAACCGAGCTGGAAACCATCTAGATCTCAATTGTTGGTTGAGTGTGTTTTTTTAAGTCAGTGCTGTTGACCTTCAAATATCTGCACATTGTGCTTGTTTGCTCATTTAACCGAATCACAACCAATGAAGAGGGTTAGTATGCCTCTCTTTCTGTAGGGTTACAGCACAATCTGTATTAGACTTTAAAGTGTTGTTTTGCCTTTAAAAAAAAAAGTAAGGGCACTATAGAATATACAGTTTTATTCAGGGTGTTATCATGAATAAGCAGTTTTCTATTTACACTCGAGTTACACACTTAAATAGGGTTGCAATGGCACCTTCTTTGTATTTTCCATGAATACAAGTTAACCAATAGCTTTACCTTGTTGGATTTCCGGAACTCTAAATGCAATGAAAAACATATCTAAAGCTTTGTAGTTAAATGTGTCATTTTCATGAAGGCCAACAAGATCTCTTCATTATATGTGCACCATTATATCAGCCAGAGGCTTGCGTTTCAGGTCAGGCACGGTGGCGTCCGAAGCAGGGTAACCTACAGGAAGTAGCATCAGCAGCTTCTCATTGGCCGGCCGTTTGAGCAGCTGCCTGAGCTGCGGGCCGCAGTTTAGGGGTGTCGACGTCACCGTAACCAGACCCACGTTCTGATGAGCAAATGGACAGAAAGAGCAGACATTTTTTGTCTTTCATAAGAAAAACACAGAAATGTATGTTCATCTAAAGTTTAAGGGATGTTGTGTCATTCTTTACCTGCAGTGCGGCCAACAGAATCCCACAGGATATAGAAACACTGATTTCATTGTAGTAGTGTGTCTTCTTCTTGCCATTTGGTAGTATCCCATGGGTCTGTTTGAAGATAAGGATCAGGTATGGAGCTACATCCAAGTACTCCTTAATCCAGTTTGTCCTGGATGGAGAGAAGGCTTGTGTGAGAGGGCAGAGATTATGTGACATGTGAAAATGTAATTTGGGGTTTTATTGATCCATATCATGGATTTTATGCCTCTTTAACCCACATATAGTTTACTATGATTATAAATATGATCACTGCCTCGGAGTAGAGGTGCTCACCTTATTTTGGCCAAATCTTGGACCCACTTGTCTCCCATCCTTTGACGGTAGTTGACTTCCTCCTCTTCCTCCACTATCAGTCTGATCTGGTGCTTTGTCTCCGGGTCTGAAACCACGATAAACGTCCAGGGCTCAGTGTGTGCTCCACTAGGGGCAGTGCCTACCCAGGAGGAAGAGGACAAAAGAATGAGTACGGGGAGACAGAGAGAACATGATATGTCCCAATCCAACTCAAAGGCAAATGTCTAAATTTGATTTTATAACTATATAAATAACTGTATTTTCATGCCTGCTGTGCGGATGACATTATCAATGACTTCTCGTGGGACCGGCTCTGGGCTGATGAAGCGGACGGACCTCCGCTGGTTCATCAGAGAGTGGAAATCCTTAGATCTCTGCAACATCTTCTCCCCGGGGTAACGTGGAGCCGAGAAGGGCACATGTGGAAGGTCGTCCTCCTCATTATCCACCCAATCACCTTCTTCTAAAAGGGTGACAGACAAAAAGCAAAACTAACTTAACGGTTCCAATATTATTATGCCCTCTATAGAATTGTGACATATGAAATTATATTCTTGGCATTAATTAAAAAGTTGAAGTCCTATTTAATATGGAAATATTCAACAATTATTTTCATCATTTCGGAGAATCTACTTCTTCATTTGCCTTGTGTTTGACCATCAGTCCAAAGCCTAGACATTTCCAATTTAAAGCAATTATATAAAATAAAAATAGCTGTAAATCTGATCCATTTCTCTAAATAGAATAAAGAGTTTCAACAACTAATTAGTCTCATACATGCAGTCTCATAAAAGAAGCAAACACATGATGTTAGAATCAGTTTGTGGTGCTGTTGAACTGTGCTTGATTGTGCTGTACCTAATATTTTGTCCATCTAATTTGTATAGATTTGGGTTGAAAACATATTATTGAACACCTATCAGTGTAAGTCAGTACAGTACAACAGCACCACAAACTACGGCCTCCGGAATAACCATTGAAGTCAATGAGGTCAAAGTCCTCACTCTGAGAACTGTGATAACACAGAGGCTGTTACTGATGATTAATGGCAGATAATGTAGAAAAAGCCCGGTGTTGCTCTCTCTGTCTGGCTGGCAGATTCATGAGGAGTGAAGAGGCCTGAGAAAGAAAAACAAAGCGCTACCTGAAAGCTCTGCTCTTACCCTCTTCTCTTGCTGTGATTTCAGTGTCGTCCAGTAAATCCTGATCAACCCACGGTCTGAAGTTTGCTTTAGACTCTCCATGTCCTTTGTTTTTGGAGGTGGTCTCTGTTTGCCGTGATTTCAATAACATAAAGCCGATCACCATGCAGAGAACGAGCGCCAGAACAGGTGTGAGGATGGACATTAAAGCCATGGCTGCCGGGGAATGGAGAGAAGAGGATACGGAGCCTTGACTGGGCGAGTCTGCTGCAGACTTGATCTTGTGAAACACCACTATCGTCTAACATGAGTTCAGGACAAGTTCATGATTGACCAATGACAGTGGCGGCTTGTAAACAGATGTGTAATAAAAACCAACACAAGTACACTGAGAAACTTTCTACTGTACAAGCACTTATATGTCATCAAAGACAGCCGTATTGTAGATAGATTGTATTATTCACATTTGGGACCAAGTAATTTTTTAAGGTGTTAAAGGTGTTCTTATATGTTCTTTGCCTAATTTAAGAGACTCTTTTGGTTCTCTTGGAATATTCTTCCAAGAGTCTATTTCATTCAAACAACAAACAATTAAGAAAATATAACGCAGTATACAAGTAAACCCATACATTCAACACATTTAGGAATATGACTGGCATTAGATACTTCTATATCCACATCCACATACCAACCTCTAATCAGATTACCTTTGCATGTTCTGGTAAACCATTGACGTTAAAACTACAAAGCAGTACACTGTCAATACAAATAGAGTTATTATAATTATTCTGTCATTACACCAGGAATGTACCAGGCTTAATAAACTATGACCTAGGCTTAAAATCAATCATACAGGTCTGAAATATTAATTAATCAACATGATCATGCTAACTGTTGATCAGTTTCAATTTCTTGTCATGCCTATATATCACCAGCAGGTGGCGCGGCTGGCTGTTCCCATGAAATGTTTGGGTCGTTCACAGCAGCCTCGCTCAGCCTCGTTGAACCGAACCCGGGAGCGTTTAACCCCCCCCTGGGTGCATGATGGTTTCACGCATCGTTTAATGGGTCAAAAAATGTTTTCTCATCTGTTTTGATGACTGTTTAACTGCGTTACAAAATAGGCTTAATGGCACGGGGGTCAGGTCGTGTTTGGATCTCGTCAGAACCAGCCGCCATCTGATAAGATCGTCCGGTGGCAGGGGGTCTTTCTCGGATTGTGTGAGGTCTGCTGATGTGCTTTAAAGATCAAAACCAGAATGAACATAAACAGAATCTGATGACAGGGTCCATGTAGATACTGCGAGGTGGTTTGCTGTCTTTTTACCTGCCAACTGCCTGACCAATAAACGAACGACATTCTCCAACCACATGACTTTTTGTTTACAGTGTCTGGACCGTTTGAGCTTTTCCATGCAAAGCGGATCAGCTGGAAAATTTAAGAGGGATCCGAGGTGTTTTCACACACAAAAAAAGAGATAAATACTCAGTTTGTGCCATTTATTGGGACGCATGAACAGCACAAGGTGGCAGAAGAGCATGGCCATGGTTGGAACATGGGACTCCTTTTGTGAACTGAACATATTTAACTGAATAAAGTTTATTTAAAAAAGAAAGAACCCCTGCTGAAGCTTCTCAGCATCTGTTTGGTCCCCAGTGCGCCGCTGTGGCACGGACGAGCACCATTGAGTGAATTTGGCTTGCACGCTGCAAAAAATACCGTAACAATCTTCTTTTTTTTTTCTTTTTTTTTTACCACATATCACTTGTAAAAAAGCATGTGGGTCTTACATTTACAAACTAATCTAGCCATCTAATTGCAGTTATTTCAAGTGTTTTTAACTACAGTTTCTGTATCTGAAGATAAAAGCAGGTACAAAAGGAGATTAGATTTTAATTTTAACAAGTGAAGCGCCTCGATTTCTTGCAGTGTTCGCTCCGCCTTCTCGGCTGTCTGCGGCGCTGCGCTTTAAATAGCAGCTGTTTAAAAGCTCCGGATCAGTCTCCTGTCTGCTGCAGCACTCGGTCCCACTCAAAAACGGTCCACACACTCATTCACACATTTCTTTAACAAGCTATCACATCCCGCAATGTCGGCCGCCAGCACCGAGACTAGTGCGCCGCTGCCCACCGCCGGCAGCCGCGTCTTCTTCCAAGGCGCGACCGGAGTGGGCTGCGTGGGGTCCGGCCCCATCACCGGGGACGACCCGGTCCAGAAGAAGCAGGGCAAAGTGACGGTCAAGTACGACAGGAAAGAGCTGCGGAAAAGACTCGTGCTGGAGGAGTGGATCATCGAGCAGCTCAGCGAGTTGTATGACTGCGAGGTGAGTGGAAGGAAAACTATCAGGGTTTGTGGGTGCACCTGTCACCGGAACCATGTCGGAGGAAAAGATGGACAATGGCAATTGTGTAGCCTTGAAGCATAATAGGAGCAGTGAACGCTTTATAAATTCAATCTACATCAAACAGACTCGTTTAATCCACGCGATTGCATTATGAGAAGCAGCTGGAATCATTTCAGGTGATCCAAAGTCATTGCAAATGAATCAGACTAGTGCACCCACATCTACTGTGGACCCCACATCTATTGCATGGCTGTCTGTCTTTAGGTTTCCCTTTGGCCTCTGCAACAGGGACAGCCAATCGGCTGCAGGCGGTGGTTGAAAGCGTTCGTTGTCCCAAAAGCTGTCTGCTTGGAAAAATGTGTAATCTTAGCAGAATCGACTTCTTCGACTGTCCCTGTTATAGGAGACTGGCTGGTTCAAAGAGGTTGAGGGAAGGTTTGCGCGAGAGAAACCGCACGGCTGCGCCTTCACTCGCCTCACTGTTCTTCTAGGAATGTGCCATTGTCCAATTAGGTATTTCTTACATGCAACCATTGTGCTACCTATCCACAGCAGGTACCTTCGAGAGCCAAATGCATCAAAAGATCTCATGAGATCAGTTTCTCTCTGTGATTGTGTGAAGCGTCACGCCATGTTTTGGAAATCGATGTGGTCGCTCCGTATGTGGCAGATTTCTGACCTTTTAAAAACCTTTTCACCTTTCGTGGGAGGATCTGTCGCCAGACAGTATCGACAGCCCAATGAAATTGCACTCTCACGTCCGCGAGTCGCATTCTTTAACATTTAAAGAGAAGGGGAGCGCCGTGGGGGTTCGTGTGCGTGCGGGTCAGAGAGTGCATGTGTGTGCCTGCTGCCATACACACATGCACGCTGCCAGAGGGGGGAGGGGATGGGGAGGAGGAAAGAAGGGCAGTGGGTTAAGGATGTGCTGATGCTGTGACTCCCCTCGCCAGCCAATCGCCTCCTATGGCTCTGACCCCCTTTTCTTAGAGCAGAGGGTCTACAGGAACACACATATGCACACACTGTCAGGCCAGACTCAGCCAATCAGAGATGAAACAGGCAGGGAAGACAGACAGTGCTGCAGACAGACAGTGCTGCAGACAGACAGTGCTGCAGACAGACAGTGTGGCATCCACACGTGCATGCCGACATGAACCTGTCAGACTATCTGTTGGAATGTGTTTTATGTAGCTATGCGGAGGGAGCTCGTGTTTGTGTGTACCTGCACGTAAACATAATTGGCCACCGTGCAATTATTCATATATGCAACATGCAACATGCTCCATCACTCACAATAACAAAGACGGATTGTAAGTATCGGCACAAATCACAGCAGGACCCCGACTGCCTGCATCAAAGCATTGTATTCCCTGTTTGTCCCTTCGCTGACAATCATGGCGATGCAAATATTTTTTTTCCCCATTCTGAATGCAAATGGGCTGTTCAAGAGCATCTGGAAATGTGCACAGTGCTCCCATATAATCCCAAAAAAAACTATTAAAGCATTATAAAAGTTCTTTTTCTGAGACATTTAACCCTCAGCTGGTGTTTTTACGACTGTTCCCGTGTTTGTTTCGGCCCCTTATAGTCCTGCTGTGGTTCTCCGTCGAGCCCGAGAGGGCTGTATGGCTTTTCCGAGGGTTTACTGTTTTACATTTCAAAGCTGGCTGAGCTGTTGGCTGTGTGTCAATCTGCCGTCAGCAGGTGCGCTTGATCTACAAGTCGTATGATGCTTCAACACAGATCGACTATTTGATGTATCTGTGGGGGCTGTCATGCACCGGCGAAGTGTCAATTACAGGCATGCTTGTCTTGGTCCTGCAGCCTTTGCCTCTCCCTCCTCTGGGTTTCCCTGTGAGGGTTTGTATTTGACATAATGCAAATGTATGTTTGGGTGAATACTCAAATAAAAACTGTAGTGAATCACATTAACCTTTGGGGACGGACAGAAATCACAATTTAGCTATGAGAAATTAGTGTTGATTAAAACATCTTGTCTTCAGACGTCCCTTTTGTCTTGACTTTTAAGTTTCGTGATGGGAACTGTGCAGCCGACACCTCCTCGTATTTAGTCTCTCACACAGTAAATGGGATAATATGACAAGACAATCCCTCGGCTCTCAGCCGTCGCCGCCAGTCTTCATCAGACTGGCTGCACCGTGTTGACTGCTTGTAGAAAAGACGTGGAATCTGGCAGGATTTCAGCTTCCGCCATGGACGGCAGGTAATGAGACCGGCATATCATTATTTTGACACGAGGTGGTGGATTGTCGAGGCTTTCCTCCGTCTGTGCATCGGTCCGTTCAGCCATGAATAGATTGATGATGGCAGTGTTTGAGCAGGTGGGCTTTACTGCTCTACTGAGGATGTTAGGTCACATGACTGCAAGCAGGAAGTCACACTGACATCACGCCTGTTAGCACCTCCATGTTCAGGCCCAAAGTTAGACGTTGGTGTGTGTGTTGTTTGTGTGTCTGTGTGTGTGTTAGAGAGAGGGGCAGACTGCTGATTTGACTGTGCCGGTCCGTCTTAAAGGTCAGCTTCTGTATCGGTTTCATACGACAACCTGATACTGGTGAATATCACGGGTGTGTGTTTGTTTCAGTGAGTGTGTGTGTGTGTGTGTGTGAAAG
>CAAKHC010001312.1:2542-15818 GCA_901007825.1 Macroramphosus scolopax
CAATCTGTTTGTACGGTGAGGTAAACAGTTGCAGTTGTCATAGTGATCCTTAGATTTGTTTAGATCATTCTCAGTTCTGGCTTGCCCTGGCCACCCTTCCTCTTTGTAACTGACAAACTATTTTCTCAATAAAACCAAAACTCTCCCCAACACACCTTGGTTAAAACTGACTGCCTGGCAGACCACAATGGTTTGCTTGTTTTTCACATTGCAATTATTTGGCAGACACTCTTCACATAGACATGAGGACATGTGAACCAAACCAGTATTCACAGACTCCTCTTTTCCACCGGAACCAGCCACAAGTAGAAAGTGATTTCAGAAAGTGGCATGTATTGTTCTTGTAGATTGTTTTCTTTAAAAGAAAGCCGCAGCATTTGATTTGAAGATGTCGGCAGCAACTAGTCAATTTATTACGGCACTGAAGTTTTTTGTTGAGTTATATTGCTCCGTGTGACACCGACAAAGCTGACAATTTAATGAGGTTGTCAACTGCAAGATGCAGCTTACTATATCAATATGTGCCGCCATTCAGTAGATTTCATCAGTGTAATCAACCAATAGTGCACAGTCCAATTCTCAGTATAACACAAAGGAAGCAGGATATGAGTCACGCTGCTTAGTGTTCATCTGTGTTCATGGCGTGGACTTGATAACCAGAGCCAACTATAGGAAAGGGAGAGTGAAACTTTATTACTCCGCCAAAAACTATTCAGAGAAATGCAAAATACAACTTCAGTGTGCTCAGCAAACGGTGTAGGAGTGTGTGTGTGTGATGATTATTAAAGGTAACAACATGCAATCGGATTGTCAGACGATGCATAGCAAGCTATAGGAGTGTGTTTAATTAAAAAAATATTGAAAATGTAACAATTTGAGACCAGTATATCCTCAGAAGTTTACTGAACTGGCCTCTAACATATTGAAGGTAAAATTAAGAGGTCAGAGGGGAGATAATAAAAACAAATAGTAACAAAAGTAATTTTAAAACTAAAACATACATATTCCATTGCTTAATATGAATGACTGTTAACAACATTCTAAGACTGATAAGCCACAAATCCCTTCCCTGTTCATTGAGTATGGCACTCTGTTCTGAATGATAACAAGCTGCTGGGAACAAGAGGAACCTGATGCAGAGATAAAGAAACAGCTGTTTCAAAAAACCTTGTAACAGACATCACTCGTTCAACGGCCACATGCCACTCTCACAAACCTGACATGAAAGAGTATTCCAAACAATCGGGAAGGTTGGATATAACAACACTGATTATATTGTATTCTGTATACTGTTGTATTATATCTTTCCACACTTTAATATAATCACATCCGTCCTCTCTGTATGAGTATCAAACTGTAACACTATGTAACGTCCAAATTACTGACAGGCTAAAGTTTCTGTTAAGATAATGATGAAACTCAAATGAACAGAACACAGTTTCCATTGATGTTATGTTTGGAACGATAAGCAATTTGCATACTGGTCTCTCAGGCTGTGCCAAGGTCACATAACAGGCAATACACCAATGAACCTGAGTCAATAAATAGACTAGTCCTGCATGACTAGGAATACTGGGAAATGTATGCATTGCTTATATATTGAGCTCTCTAAAATAGACTTTCACACACTCTCATGACTGAATAGCAAAGGCGTGATAACACTAGATAAAGGGATTGTGTTTAAGTGCCAAAGATTTTGCCCACCACTGACAGGCATCTGCAACCTGATCTCTCCTCTATTTCACTCTTCACCTCCTACTCTCTGTTTCTATCTCATCGTATCTGTCAATGTGACTTCACTGAGGCTTGTAACATGAATCTATGATGACCTCAAGCCTCACCATATATGTCATTCAAGCATCAAGCGAAGGTAAAATATATGCGTACAAGACCGAACTCCACCCAATTAAGTCATGTAGATCAAATTCTACTCTGGTCAACTGACACTGCCAAGGTATCATAACTGGAATCTCCTGATCTCAGAGAATTGTTGGACTGCAACTAAAGAATCTGGGTTTTCCCCATGGGTCTTAATGTGGCTCATCTTGCACAACAACCTCTGCACTTCAGTAGTAGTAGTAAATGAAAACTGACACAAATAGCTAGCCTGTGGTGCTTACTGACATTGCATCATGAGAAAGTGAAAACTTTAACTCTAAAACAGAGCAAATATTATCATTTTCTGTATTAAGTATTCACAAACTAGAAGTTAATTGGGAGAGCACAGACCTCCACCAAATCCAATAAAGAAAAAAAAACCCCTCTAACAAGTTCGGTGAAAACAACCCTGGTAGTTTTTGTGTCATCTTGATAACAAACAAAACTCCAAACCAAAAGTAAAATATAACCTCCCTGTTGGAGGTGAAAAGCCCACAAAGAGAGGAAGAGGGCAACATTCATGTGTTCACCAAAAATCCTCATGAACAATTTGTCCATTTCTTTCTATTCATCTATTTTCAGAATCACCTTTCATATTGACAGTGAACTATTTGTGCCGTTCTTGTTCTCACAGCTTTGACATAGGCAGCGAACATTAGGGAGGGGCTGAGGCTACCAGCGGTAGAGCAGGGAAGGAAGGAAGGAGGAGAGAGAGAGATAGCAAGTGAGAGAGGCAGAGGAAAGGTTGTGAAACTGCCCTGTGGAATGTTGCTAGCCTGTAGTGAAGGGGGGCGGGGGCAGCCAAGTAGAAATGCAAATAAGCTCCTGGGCGATCACATAAGAGTCTCTTTAACACCGCACTGTGTATTCAACATCCTTAACATTTACTGTAGAGGGGGACTTCCATTCCCCCATTCATTATCAAACTCAGTCTGAAGTATCAGAATCCTCTTGTGCAATGCACGGAATATGCTGATAAACTATTTTGGAAGGAGGACATACTTCTACAAATAGCATTATCCAAAAGGGTCACATTATTATATACAGGCTGTTTTGTAAACAGATGTTGAATAAATAAGCTTCTGTTCTTGGGATCGTCAGACAGGCCTGCAGTCCTTGACTTAGAGCGATCGGGTAACATGCCTCAGAGGGACATTCCTGAGGTTACGTGTTCTTAAATATGATTGGTAATGTCATCAAAAGCTTATTTGACAGACACACAAAAAGACATTCAAAGATGTCTTAAAGAGAAACCATTGAGGTGAAGGGACAGATGATCATGTCCATCCTTCAGGTTTTATTATAGCCTGGTATGTGTGTAGAGCAAAGGGCAACGTGGGGACAGTGAACCAGACAAAAGCCTCTGTTAACTAGAGTGCGACCACAAAGCATTTTTGGATATGTCTCTCTCTTGTCAAGCCAACAGGGGCTGCGCATGGTGTTGCCTCTTCTATTAGCTTTCCCTCCACTCCAGAGGAATAAATCATCCACAGCTGCAGACGACAAACTGTTAAAAGTTGAGCATGGCGGGCTTGTGAAGGGGTCGTTTCATAAGACGGGGAAAAGGGAGCAGAACAGGTGGTGGCTGGGGGAGGAAAGGAGGTGCAAAGAGGAGGTATGAGGAGCAGAAACCGCCCAGTGTCAGGTTTCCAGAAGGCAGGCGTTTCATGGCAGAATGGCAGAGACATGACCTTCCATGTTCAAAGGACGCTGGGCAACAAACATTCCAACAGAGGTTTGACGTCTCGCCAAATATCAGACGATTCAATATCACAATGTTGTCCTGATATGACACTGACTAGATAGTCTTGGAGTGGAGAAACGGGATCAGAAGTTCTGTTTTATTTGACCCAGTTACAGATTGAGTATTTTATGGATGTTGTCTGAGGAAAATTACCTTGGATTGCTCAGGCCAAGGACATTCAATCTGATGCTTCGGTTCTTGTGCGTTTGACTTCTGTTGGCAGACAAAAAAGAAGGAATAATGATTTACTTTCTATTATACGATCAGAATTACTTGAATTACACGTAGCACTAAATATTTTAAGGGAAATTGTGAATAATTTGTCAAGAATATCAATTGCAATATAGAAAGTAAAAGGATGACAGTTCTTCTCTTACACAATAAGACACTGTGTTTCAAACAGATAGTGATCCAGTTTGCCAAAGTACCTTGCCAAAGATAGTGTATTTACCTTAGCAATAATTATGCAAAATAATATCTACATCCAGCTCACTTCTACAGATGATAACATACAGTAGATGGACAGAGTGACATGCTTTACAAAATCCAGTTTTGAAGCAATTTGAAAAGAAGCAAATCCAACCTGAATAAACTCTAAAAATAAATTACTTAAAGTATGCTTGTGATTCCTTCTACTATGAATTCAGGAGTTATGAGACATGTCTTGTTACAGACTGATGTATATAACAACTTCACACCTTTTTAATGATGATGCAGAAATGGACGGACATACTAAGACAGACTAAGTGAAATTTCTCATGCCAAGTTAGCCTTACTTTTACCTGTCCTAACTAGCCCAATACTCTTACATGACCTCAAAGGATTAATGCTTTTACCCGGCGGCATATTGGAAAACAAAGCCCTCTCTTTCTCAGACTGAGAACAAACAGAACCAGACACATTGTATGTACGGACAAGCATCCACCAGTGCAAACATGTCCCACTGAAAAATTCTTCTGAGAGAGGCCCCATCACTTAGGTCCTCCTCCCAAACGTTGAATAAACTAAGATGCTCATTACTTGGGTGAACATTACACCAAATTACTGTGTTGGTGCGACTGAAACCATTTCTAGGTAGCAATGTTTTAAATACCTTTCCTTAATGCTAATTTAAACAGAGAGAAATGTGCTCCTTGACACCAGTGACATTGGCTGACAGCTTGTAATAGGCTTACATTTTCACATGCATGCAGACGTGCATTTTTGTCTATTGCCTTTTTGAGCGGGGCCTATACTAAAATAGATGGGGCATAGCCGAGATAAATGCCAGGCGGTTGTCATTTTGTTTGCATTGGGAGACCTGTGACACAGCAGCTGTGTACACCTTCTAGTCCATGCATGTTACAGAGACACATTCATCCAACTGTTATTTCGGGAGTCATTCAGGTAAGGGGCCTAATGAATGACAAGTAGAAGTTGCATTCTAATAGCAAGTCGAGATAGAATTGTCATGAACCAATATTGGTGTGTGAGCTGTATGCGCTTATGACTTCTTCTTTTTTTTATTAATGTGATAGACTGGGACATCGTTATCATTACACAATAGAATAATCAATATATTACAACAGAGTCTATGAGTCGATCATATTGCCTCGCCTCTGTACTCTGCTTACAGAGGGTGCAGCTCAGTGCGCAACCCCACCCAGGCCTCCAGTCACACACATTCCTTGATAGAGCCGTCGGGCCAGCTGGAAGGGAGCCCAGCCTCTCCCCACAGTGACTAAGTCCAAAGAAATGTCCTCTTTCTCCCTGACTCCAGCTCCATTCTATGCCGCCCACCCTGTACCCTGCATGAGTGCCCACCCCCTGTAGACAGTCCACCACACCCCCCAACCTCCAGGTTCTGCTCAAATAAACAAGAACAACATGTTCAGTCAGATGGGCACGTTTCTGGCTACTGAAACACACTTAAATGAATTCTGAGAAGGAACACAGGATTGGCAAAAGGGATCCCCCTTATCACCATCATTATCAACATTTTACTACACTCCACTTGGTCACTGTGCTTAACAGTACTGCACACCTCACTGTGCAGTCTAGTTCATTTTTGCCCGCCCAAGGCGTTATATCTTAAGCCCATACCTGGAGCGACTGTCTGTCATAGTTTGAGTTCAAGTAAATAACAGTAGTCTGGAAACTGATCAAAGTGGCTCCAGTCAATTCATCAGGCTGATCGCCAAATCCAATCATTTTGGTGAGCAGTACACAGGGGAGCAGTGAGACAATGATTAAAGATCAAACGTAAGTGAGTAAGGCACAGCAGCGCTGGTGAGTGATACAATTTGATTATGAGCAAATAAAAAGGCCTCAGTGCAGAGAAGGAAAGAGGGAGAGGGGAGTAATGACCAAATTAGTCTTGTTGTCAAACTGAATAGACTCCCTGTTCCTCTCGCTCTGTTATAGTGCAGCAAGTACAACAAATACAAAAGGCAGGATACTTCGAGAGACAGACGGCCGTAACGTAGGTTCGCTCTGCCCTCAAACATTCAGATAGGACATGCATGTATGACACATATAAAAGGAATGTGCATCAGAATATATGGTTCTTTTCTCCACTCCATAATCCACATAGCCCTAACCCAAACCACAAGTCCTGCATAAGACCAAAGCCTGCCCACTGACGCCAACTTGGCCTGCCTCTGATTAAACCATTGTGACTTTGGCAGAACTCTTGCATGAAATGGAAAAAACGAAAGAGAACTCATACAATGCTCTAGTGTTGCTTTTATGAGATAACAGAAAAGATGAGGGCTTTCTTTGAAAGTACACAACCCTTCCTTGACTCCTATGACCATTTTATTTCAAGCTTTGTGTTTATGAGAGGATGGTCTGTTGAGGTGGCTTCTATTTGTCATTGTTCTCTATCGCACCCCCAGATAATGGGAGGATCTCTCTTTGAATTTCCTCTCCTGGGGTTTATTCAATTTGTTCCATATGTGCTGAGGTTTAAGCAGGAGTGTCTCCTTGTCCTCTTTGAGAACTTTGTCGGGAGAAGTTGCTATTGTTGGAGCCCACTGAGATAATGGATGTAATATTAGGCTTTAAGAAAACGGAAAACAATAAAAAAAAAAGTAACATTTCTGCACACAATTAATGAATTGAATTTCAGCTATAAAGAAGTTATCCCGGACTGGTGCCTTAGGGCAGTTTCAGAGCCAAAAACACTGATGAACTAACTACGTCAAAAGGGGGATAAAGAGAAACGATTTTTTTTATCTGACATGGAAACTTACATTCAAAGAGAGATAATTTATTATAAATGTTTTATTTATAGTTAATCATGATTTGTTTCTGTCTTCCACAGCTGCCATATGAGCATAAACAATGCACGTCAATTCATAGAACTAGAAGGTTAAGGGGAGGGCTGGATAGCAACCATAACAATATAATGCATATGTAGACCTACGACTTCCTTAGACGCAGAACTTGAAGCATAAGCACGGCATTTGGATATATTTATAGACCCCACCACATGTGTTGTTTAGAGCAAGACTGGATAATGAGGAGCGGCATCCTTGAGGATCTTGTGCCAGACATAGGAACCCCAAAGAAAGCTGAATGGAATTCTAAATCTACTTCCCAAATCCTGCTGCCTTGACACTTTGAGCAACTAATAATAATAATGTCACTGCATTTCGTTCCTTTCTCAGGGCAACCTCATGGCTTGTGTGGGAGCTAGGTTTTAAATCTGTGTGCAGGTAGACTATGTTCAGTACAGCAACAGTTACGTGTTGTTTTTGTTTGCCAAAGGCGTTTGGGAAAGTAATTGGTTTATTTAAAAAATGATTCATATCCCTGTTAAATTCCACTCTTGAAACAGTCACTCCAAATAGGAAGTCACAATCAACCGACTTGTGATGACTGTCTTATCACACCCCTCAAATCGCTATTTCTCAACAACAAGGCAGATGATGCAAACTGAGTACATGCTAAAACATTCCATAACAGCTCTAGATGGATGAGAAGGGAGTGGCTGCTGGGTGGATGCCCTTAAGACTTTGAGAAATCACACACCATGGTTAAATGTTTATTTGCAGCCGGAGGAAAACAAAGCTTCCCTCACTGGAGCAGTTGTGCATCTGCAAATTTGCTATTATTTTATTTACTTAATCCGTAGGGGTGCGCCTTCACTTAGTGTGCTGGAACATCAGGTCCTCTGAGAGCCCGACCTGGCCTCGAAATGAATGCCAAAATATGAGAAAAGCTGATTGCAATCACCTTTCCTTCTTTAAGCTCACCTCCCTCTGTCGGCCTCTACACGCCGTCCCACCTTCCAACCAGCTACACAACAGACCCAACAGGAAATGGAAGAGGAAGTGTGCTAGAGACCAGTTTCTTTCCGTTTCACACTAACATGGCGAAGTAACACCACTCCTCTCGTCTGTACTGCCTGTCAATAAGGTAAGAATACATATACGTCTGGGTGGAGCGCGTGATAAATATCTTAACACATATGAGCTAACAGTCATGGGGGCATTTCCTTCCCATCATGCTAGTAAAGACGCTGTTTGTCACATGGATGTCAACTACATCAAAATCAAGGAACATTGTTTTGCAAAAGACGAGCTATGATGACTGGGCATGTCTTTACTGCATGTGAGACTATTTTTTTACTGCCTCGTTGGTATGTAAACAGTAACTGCCACAGGCAAGGTGAGGTCGGAAAACCGTTGTGAAAGAGGTAATTCTTGAAATCCATATGTATTGTCTAAGCATGTAAGGACCTGCCTTCGTTCAAATACACATTACACCTATAGCACACCAAATTAACACCAGGTAAAACATGACATTTTGAAATTCCAAGACTGCTACACATTATAGCTTTAATGACAACCAACGGACAACCTGGAGACCTTTAAGCCCTCAGCATTTGGCTGTTCCAGCAGTCTGTGTCACTATCAATCACCTTGACAAGGGAAATTTGAGAAATGCCAGACATTTACAGCTGTGGCGCACTCAACTTGAGTCAACGGCAAATTGTAGGAAAGACTGTGCAGAGCTGAGCAGAAAGCAACTCCACCTCAAACGCTGACGTTTGGGTGTGGCAGAGGAGCACTGCAGAGGCCGGGCAGCTACACAAGTTCTCCTTTCAACTATGATTCAACAGTCTTATGCCTGGTCTCCATTTTTCGCCTTTTTCTCCAAATGAACAGATGCAAACCAGATTAGTCTAGTTTGTACCACACCTGGAAAGATGATGCTTTCGTATGAACGAAAGTTAGATAGAAAGATAATTATCCCTCAACTTTTAAACAGAGAAAATGCATTTCTCTCTTTCTCAAAATGTGCAAAGTCCTAGCTCCCCCTTTATGCCTCAAACCTGGTTCCAATTAGCTTGTCTTTCCAAACCACTGCATTCCATTACTCCTCTCCTCGCCCCCGCCCCGCCCATCCCCCCTCACTAACTCACTCCCCTTACTCTCTTTTCCCTTCTTCCTCACTCCGTCTTCTCCCCCCCCCCTCCTCTCTCCTCCCCTACACACCCTGGCTGAGAGCCCATGTTGAGAGACCCACGTTAAAAGGAAGATAAACTTCAGGAAAGTCAGTAAAGACGACATGCATGCAGTACAAAGCAGCACAGTTTTTAAATGTTCTCTTATTTAACACTTTCTGGAAAGACGGTACAGTTTGTGGTATCACTGATTTTATCATATCAAGGACTTTCAGACAAGACAAACTCATCCCACAAAACAAAACAACATTAAAAGTCCAGCAATAGATTTCTATTCCATATGACTGACGGTCATAAGGCACAACAAACTGCGAAATAGGCAAAGAGATTGTTTTTAATTTTGCTGGCACCACTCTGGACACCCCGTTAAGGAACTTTGGTTCTGCTTGGAGGACCCCACTGAGACATTCGTCTGCCTCACGAATTTGAGAATTTTTTTTTCTGTCTATGAAGGGTGTGCCTCGGTGAGGAGACGAACGCAGAAAAAAGAAAGGGGGGGGGGGGGGGGGTGAAGGAGAGGAATCCACACCCAAGCTTGTTGCTGCAGGCGTTCATGGAAGTTTTAACAAGTGAAGATATGTCTGTATCTTTAATTTTTAAACTGCCAAGTCATGGTTCAGGGTGAAATATAAGATAAATAACATCAAAACAGGCAATTAGTCTCCTATCTTTCCAGTCTTTGCTCCACCCAACTTTTATCAAGTTTGAGGAATACTTCACTGCCGTAAAAACGTTTGCTCTCTCAAATACGGAGGATTATGTATATGCAAAATACATTTACATATCATATCAACATTATTATTCAAGTAATCCAACAAACCATCTAAAATACTCAGAAGATACGTCATATTCTCCCGATCACATTGGGATTAGCTGTTATATTTCACTTGGACCACATTTGTGCAGTTAAAGGAACTGCGCAGCTCAAGTCAAGTCTTCTGCATTCATGTGGTAGCTGTGGGTACACACCCACTTCCATAACCTGCTCTATTTCAAACCAATATTTAACTTAAGATGGCTTCCACTTTTCATGTTGACAGTAAAAAAACTGAAATATTACACCATTTTTCTGCCAATACAATCCAATGCCACAGCAAAACTTCACCTTCAGCAAAAAGCACCACAGGAGATAAATACATATTATACAGCAGGAAAAAGTCAACATCACCACTGATACACACGCACACGCACACTGCAAATGTCATTTGAAATACTGCAGCATTGTTGGGCTGAAAGCTGTCGCTTTTTGCAATTTAATTGCTTCAACTTTTGTCAACTTTTTAAATATGTATTTGTAGTTTAATATGACATAATATGATATACTAGTTTGAAGCAAAACACAGCTGGCAGCAAAGTTGAGAATGACAGTGAATTTAAATAAACTGTAAAAGAAGCAAAAAAGTTCATTTTTTACCTGTGCGCAGTCTTTGCGCCCAAGAAGCCTCAAACAAGCCTGAGCATCCTTGAAAACGTGTCCTCTCCCCTTCTCCCCAGCCCAAGAAAAGCAGTTCTTTCTCAACCTTGCAGTCTGCTAGGATTCTGTCACTTTTTCTATTTCAACCAAAGTTTCCAGGGCGTTTTCTTCCCCCTTTCTGCCTCCCACCTCTGCTCTGAGTTGATTTAAACTTATTTTTTCTGTGTGGCTGCTCCTCTGGGCTGAGAAGAGTGCTTGGACAGGGAGCTGGGTAGGGCTCCTCGTTTGCAAAGGGAGGAGAAAGGAGGGGAGGGGACCGGTGAGAGGGAGTGGTCCTCAGCAGTCATGGGACAACCCACTGCTTCACATGGGGAGCTCAGATGACATGCAACAGGAAAAGAAAGTTATCCTTGAAAAAAAAGGGGGAAAACCAATATCAATTCATAAAAAAATGTGGCATTAAATGCCCAAATTTATCACCACAGTGAGTAAATATGAGCGGGGAAAAGTGAGAAACTACGGCTGACTGAGAGAAGATAAATACAAATTGTATTTATTATTTAGCTATCGTAATTCAAGTAAAAACATTTGTACGTATGGTTTTGGAGACATATTGCTTTATTTAAGCTGACAACAGAAAGGTGAAAGATATGTTTTGGACAGTTTTAGGCTGTTACGTGGCAGGGTATGCACCACATTATAGACAACGAATGCCCACACATGAGAGGCCTTAAGAGCGTTGCATACAAACTTACACAATTATGACCGTGGTTCTGCAGCAGCAATGGATCCAAATCCATTGTGTCTTTCATATGAGCATGAAGCTGTTTGAAATTGTTTGAGCTGCTGCTCCACCTGTCAGAGGAAGAATGAGGAACACAAGCAAACGCACCACTAAATGGGCATCATATAATAAACAATGACATAAACATGTTATTACAGCTTTCAAAATTACTGCACACAAGTTATCATTACCTAAGTGACTCAGGAGTGAGTCCTTCACAAGATTAAAAGGCAGAGTGTGTATTTACAATACCGGTTTTCCTGACGCTTTTGTAAAACAACAACCTCCGCAATTCCAGAATCACTGTTTTGTATCTAATATATATATATTTATATGTGTTTTAATGTTTATATCTAATTTCATCAGTATTAGAAAGAAGTATTCGGTAGGTAGGTAGGGAGATACTTTATTTATCCCGAGGGAAATTCAAGAAGTATTCATTCAGAAGTATTCCGCCCGGTATCCAAAATAGAAAAGCAAAACTCATGATGCATGATACACACATTTGTTTTCACTTTCTAGACTTTTTCGTCTTATCTTCGAGGGTTTTTTTTAACCCTTGGAAGGTTTATTAAAATCCAACTATGTGAGAAGTTTAGAGAAATGAAATGTCCATCTGGTGGAGCTTTTAATACCTCAAACACATCTGAAATGTGACCATGACTAAGGCTGCAATCACACGCTTCTGACAAGACATCAGAGTGTTGCAAATCATGGGTTTCCCCTTTAACATGGTGTTATTATATTATCGGTAGTTCAAAAACCTTCAAAGACAACATATTTCTCTAAAATATAATGGAGTGGAAGTTTAAATTAGCACAAAATGGAAGCAGAGAATAGAGAAATTTTGATGGGTTACTTTCCACCACTGGATTTTATTAGAAGAAAATAGCAGTAGAAAAAGCAATCTCTGTAATTGACAGCAGAGAGACAATATTCTCTTCCCTGCAGTCATTTGGTATTAGTCAGTTTGAACATTTTTATAGTTGCACATCTTCAAATGAAGCTCTAACATTTCTCTAACTGCTGCAAATATTGCTCCTAATGTTTCAAATTTCCTCTCCAAAAACTGTTGCTGCCCATTTTTCAATCTCTGCATTGACATACTGATGTTTTCTCCACAAGCGTGGAGATGCAGCGCAGCATCATAACCAGCCGGAGCAAACAGGGCGTTGCCCAGCTCATCTCCAGTATTACAAGACATGTTCCCTCCGTTTGTGACCTGCGTTTGTAAAAAAAACTCCCAACATTGTGGATGAGGAGTTATGCAGTGGCAGTTTATTGTGCTCGTGTTTCATCATACTAGAGGATTAAAAGAGGCGATGGCATGACTTAAGGCTGGTTTTTCAAACTGAGCATAGAATCGTGGGTAATATTAGATCAGCTAATTAGAGCCTCCATGCTTATGGATGAAAACACCTTATAAAACAAATTACCTAAACAAAAGGATTCACTTAACTTATATGAGTGCATCCAAATTTGACACGACATGTTGGCTGTGAGAGGGGGTGTATGTGCGTTCATAACTGTGTAGTTTGCATGCGATAGCTTGTTTAGTAATGTTTAGTGAACTTGAAAACCCTCTTATTCCTTGCCAATATGTCACACCCATGCACAGTAAGGTGCAAAAGCAAAAAACAGTCAGAGGAAGTCGCTGTGCGTCTATACAGTGACAGGGAGTGGCACACACACGTGCACACACACATTCTTCTATATTTTTATATTGCACCACGGTGAGTCAAGAACTGCCTGATTTTTTTTCTCAGCAACAGGGTGCAGCTCTTTCACAAGAGGACAATCACATCGTTCAATCTTTCTGAGAATACATTCTAGTTTGAAGACAGGGTCGTGTATTGGTTTTAGAGGTGAAGTTATGCACGTAGCTGGAATTGTTCAGGTTAGGTGCACTCAAAAAATAGAGAAAGACCAAGATGTGTGTGTGTGTGTGTGTGTGTGCGTGAGCCGGGTTCAGACCTTTTAGCAGCATCCAAGCACTATTGGATT
>CAAKHC010001314.1:33739-62725 GCA_901007825.1 Macroramphosus scolopax
ATAATGCTAATACATTTCACCCTGAGTCGAGGGCTAGTGATCGAGGGTCATGGAGAACACAGGTAGGCTGTTGGTCTATTACCATACCTGGTATGAAGGTAAGGGTAAGGATAAGGTTCATCATCCCAGATATTAATAGGATGCTGTTTGTAAGTGGGGTTATGTGACTCACCTCTCGGACAAAAATGACAATGACCAAGGCCTGCATAGAAGGTAAAGGGATTGATGTGGTTATAAATTACTCCACGGCGCCACCTAGCCTAGGCCTTGCCTACTTTGTCATCAGTACAAGGCGATAAAGCAGGGAAATGAGAGCAGAGTCTCCTCTTTTAATACATAAATGAATACTCTATGAGAGTGGTCATTATTTAGGGCATGGCGTTTTCAAGCAGTTGTACTAAACCAAATGACATGTAGACGCTCTCGTTCCACCGCTGCTTGAGAAACAGGTTGATGTTACGCTCCAATTCTTAATAACCCATTGACCTCCATCTATTTATGACCCTTGCCTTGCATCTTTTTTTTCTTCCAAATTTGATATTCAAAATGTAAGTAATTTCTCTCAAGGGCAGCTTCATAATTCAGCCCTCAGTGGAAAAGGCATTCACCTTTTAGCACCCAAAATATTTTAGTAAGCAATTTTTATAATTGGCTGTCCTGCCAAGGTCTTGACCCATAAAGTCCAGAAGTGCCAGAATTGGAGAAATGGATTAAATGTAAGAGCCTCACTGCCTCTTTGCCCTTAAAAAATGCCCAGAGAATATGAGCCGCTGAAAATAGAGCTGTAAATAACCCGGGGAGGAATGGGTTTTCCTTTAAATAAATACCGATCAGGTTTATGTTGAAAGACAATAGAAAACGTAGCCCAGATATGCAGTTTACAGTATTTATAGCTGTAATATCGAGGTGCCAGCACCGTAATTTCATGCCCCAATGAGAATGGCAAGGTCAAAGCAAATGCTTTGGCTGAGCATCTGCTAATACGGTGACTCATAAACAGGCACTGCGTGTATCAGGTGCACCAAATAATACAGTATAATGAAATACAGAATAGCTTTCCATTATTGTTCTTTTTTATGGTGTCGTCATTAGGTGTAATTTATGTCTCGAAAATTCATCTCCCCACAGTTCGATCTGAAATGGGGGTCCAGGGGTCATTCCACAGGTTTTGGATCCCATAATAATTTTCGCAGACCCTTTTTTGTCTTTTTCTTTCATATGTAAAACTCAATCTCACCTTGTATGATTTTCTTTTGGATCTAAGGGTTCTTTCATTTCCTGTTGTCTTCACCTCAGCAATAAACAGATCAGAGCCTACAACACAACTTGGCAAGCTACAATTTGACTTGAAAACAGGTTTAGGAATTTCCATGTATTTCTTTTTTTTTTTGATGCAGGTAAAAAAAAAAAAAAGTAATTTGCTGCATAAACAACATCAAAGACATGAATCACTATTAAGATGTACATACATTAAGCTTGATAGCGCCCTAAATAGACTTTACATTTCAAGGTGAAAGGAGAAGCGTGTTTTTATTTATTCTCATTTGGGGAAACGGAGATCCTTGCATGTCTCACTCAATAGTCTGCCACCATGTAGTCTGCTGTGGTCAGATGAATCAGGAGTCCAGGGACACATTATTGCTTATTTGACAGTGCAGTCTGACTGCACAAACTCAGCACATGGCGCTCACCACTTCCTGGCACTCAGGACCTGCTGTAGACTACAGGCCAGCCAATATTTGCCTTCAATTATTCAACAATTTTCATGGCCATTTGTGGTCCGTGGAGCATTTAAATAGGTGGCGGCAGGGACCTCCCCTTGGCATAAGCTCTGTGCTAGATTATCAGAGGATTTCTTTATGCTGTTGGACTCCTGATACATGTATAGGTTAAAGTTCGATATCTGATCAAGGTTCAACCTGCATTCAGCAGCTTCAACAGATACTCAAATAAAGAGGAACCACCCTCATTAATTGATTGAATTGATGTTGGTCATAATATTTAGTTTCACCTTAAGATGTGTAACTTTCTGTTTCACATATGATGACAGCTCATATTAGTAACACTTCATATTGGTGTTACTGTGCACATCTTGTGAAAACCACTCTGGAGGTTGGTATCTTTTATGAGGATCTGGCTTTGTGCAGTTACTATTAATGAAATCCTAAGAGCCATCACTTGAAACACTGAGCTCTTTCCAATTGCTTGATGTCTCTCAACGGATGGAGGAAGTGTATTGTGAGCATTTGTAAATTCTCTAAATCCTGAGGGAATGGTTCAAGTAAGAGGCTCTCTGCAAAGGGGATTTTTCTGTCAATAAACAGGGGGAAATGGCTCAGAGAAGTAATGGAACATGTAGCTACAGTGTCAAATAACCATTCGAATCTGCGCTATTCCGGTTTTTCATCATAAAGGGAATCCTGCTCCTCAATATCTCAGAATCACATTTGAGTTGTTCTTCATTGTCTTACACATTTTGAAATAAATTGATTAATGATATTTTTCATGTCGTTCATCAAAAGTTAGAATTATTATCCTTTGTTAATATTGAGATGCTCATTAAAAGATGAGACCTGCAATGGCAGCATATGGCGCCTGGAATAAACTCCTTTCTTGCCACAAAAGGAGATGTTCATATTAGATTTTTTTTTTTTCCTCCTCTCTGATTCTCCATCAGGGAGCCCTTTGCAATTTAATCATCACTAAAATCATTAAAAAGATCTGAAGATTAAATTATATTGGCATTTGCAAAATTATGTAATACATTTACATTACAATGAAGAAATTAAAATAATGCATTTTTGCTGTCTGGGGTGTATGAAATCTCCACATGGGAAATATAACTGGAGAAATGGACAGACTTATTTTCTTTGCCTTTGGTGGCACTTAATGGGCTTGCAGAGTTTCAGATTTCATTGAGTGAACCTTTGCGCGCTATCATCCTTGATGGATGTCCCTGAAACAGAATCTCTCAATGGTATTTCTGAATTATGAAATGAAAATGCATTTTTAAGCAGGTTGGGTAAAATTGAATAAAGATTTGAGAAGCTTCCTCTAAATTGTTCTTAACAGATTTGTGGAGAGCTTGTTAAGTATTTAAGCATATGATAGCCCAGAAGCCATTCTGTATTTTCCATTAAGATGAAGTCACTACGCCCCCACCGAGTTTCTCAAAGGTGTGTTTCTTGACTCCAGGGCTGACGGATGAGGAGGTCGAGTTGGCCATCCAACGCTCTGGCAGCACAGAAGAAGTCCTGCCTCTGATCCCTGTAGGGTCCCCACATCCGTCCCTTGCATCTCACCTGGCTACTGTACCACACAGTGAGTGCACACAACCTTTTCTACAATGTGTACACATAACATCAATATTCATGTGTCTCACCTGGAAAAGCTGTTTTTGTTCTAATCCAATTTAAAATGTTAATCCTTATTCAGTGCAGGCTTGATGTCAAAGGTGTTTTTTTCTTGTTTTTTATGCAATGTATACCCCAATAAATTAAATTATTCATAGATACTCAAATACCCGGAACTTTACAAGCACTATAGTATTTCATGCCATGCAACATTTGCCTTGATGGTGCTTTCAGCCAAGGAAAATGGCATTGCATAGCACAAGCTCATGACATCTCTTTTGCCATTTTTCAATGCATTTAAGCAGCTCCACCCTGGCAAGACCACACAACACAACCTGTATCTTTATTACCTCAGGAGGTTATGAGTGTTGTCCACTGATTTACCAATGCAGAATGAAGTCCACGTAATGCTTAACCCATATGACAATGATTCCAGATGTATTCCACCCTCATTTATTACCACACTGTCCTTGACTCCCCCGGCATCTCATGTTTTGTAATGAAAGTGATGTTGATGGGATGGCCATGTAGTTAGGGAGACTCGTGGCTCTCCGTCCATAGTGGGGGGTTTTATATCAAAACGGCTATAAGGGAGCTGCATAATGAGGTGAGAGCGGGGAGTCTTGTATGGGGGGTCATGCTGAAAAGAGGGGGCTACCTCCCTTTGATGTCCTTGTTATAGGGACGGTGCATTGGGACCCGCATCCATCTCTGTCGAAGTAATGGATACTCTGATCTCTATTTCCAAACGGTAGAAGGACAGGAAGGCCTCCACTGAACCCAATAAATTTGAGAGGAGATTGGAAAAACGGGGGATGGAGACCACAGTTCCACAGCTTAAGTGACCAAATAAAAAAAGGAAGATGGCAGAGTGGAAGTGCTATAGAAAAAGGGAGAGACAGAGAAAGAATGAAAGGTCCTGAAGGGGGGAGGGGGGGGTGAAGACCCCTGGTGATGCAGTGGGTCCTGTTCAGGGTCAACCACCCATACCAAGGACTCCCAGGCCTTTCAGAAGCATAGTATTCTGGGACAGGTGACAGTCTGTCGCAGCTATAATGTTGATGAAGACCCATATTTATGTGGTTACCATATGGATGTTGGGGAATGACTCAAAAAATTTCGATAGGAGAGGTTACAGGTTCATACCTGAATGCTGCAGAGGCGATGAAACATGCCCTTGTGTAAAGAGAATAGAATACAATTCACCTTGAAAATACACCATATAGTTCAATATGGCAGTGGGTTCCTCATTTGATTTGCATGTCACAACACACAAGTGGTAAGGCACATCAATTGGGTTTACTGACTTGAAGCCAGTAAAGATGTACCACATATCCCTTTGGGAGGAATCAGACCTGTAGAGGAATATTAGTGGCCTACCCTCTAATCATTTCCTTTTCATTTGCGCCCTGCCAGAATATATAAAGAAAAACTCTTATTTCCTGAAGACCCGTTTGTTGTGTGGTGACATTTTCAGCTCAATGCCTCTCTTATGTGGGGAATTTCTACCGTGACAGACAGTTGGCCTACGGTGATGACAGCTTGCACAATGACACGCTTTCACATTATCTGTCACTCAGCAAAACAGTCAACTTGGTACCCGTAGACGCACACAAACAGTTACCTTTTCTGCCTGTTTCAGATGTTTAAAGGTTTATATGGGCCACGATAATAAGTGCTGTCCATTCTGTGGGAGTTTGGAATGAGATTTCATTGTAAAGTTTTAGCATTTGTTTTTCTTAAACAGATCACATGATCTGTTCATCATAGATTGGTATTATTGTAACATCATATATAGATAAGTTGTGATACATTCTGTTCAAGAATTAGAGATAGTCTTGTAACACTGTGTACAACGAGGCATCCAGGGGATTTATTTTAGCACGTTAGCCCATAAACTACAATAATGTCAAGGTAAAGCTGGAATCTTTTGGCTACTTTGTGGGCAATATAACCAGGTTGTAAACATATTATGACCTGTTATGTTGCTAGCAGATAACCTGTAAGCACACCACAGAAAAATTAATATCATGAGTCCCTTTGGACTCGTGTTTGTTTTCATCAGATAAATTAAATATTCACTCTCCTTTAGGTATGTTTTTGAGCTTCACTTACTCCTGAGGGAAATATCTGTCTCTCAAGCTGTTAAATGCTCTGCTGTTTTCCCCAGTTAGTAGCTAAACTTTGTGGCTTGGTGCTGTGCAGACATCTTCCAGCTTCACCATCCGGTCAAGTGTAGGGCCAATGGCACATAAAATACTTTAATCTGCATGAAATTTGCATTACAATTCTGGGTAGCAGAGATATTGTTTAGTTGTATGGTAAATTAACTAAGAATGGACCCGTTAAGGGGAACCAGTGGAAGGTCTGTTCCACTTTCTGAGAGACAGATTTTCAGGGGTTTTTACTGTTGAATTAATTTATCAAATGCTTTATCCTCTCCTCCAGGTCCACCAGGGTACAGATGGAGAGACTATGGTGCCCTCACCATTATTATGGTGGGCATCGCTTTTGGCTTTCATCAGCTTTACAAGGTACAGCAACACTCTTGACTTATTTCTTTCACGTTCAATGCTTCCCTAAAATGTGTGCAATGTATTATATTTTGCATCCTCAGATCTGTCAGTACTGACTCCCCCGAATATTGCATTTATATCGGTGGAATTGGAGGCCTAAATTATGGTGCTAGAATAGAAGGCGCCTCTGCAATATGTAACATCGCTCTGATCTTATTAAAGCTACCCTGCTTCACGTCAAAGCATGATCTCATTTGAACCCCTTCTTCTTAACTTCTCCTTCCCTCCTCTTCTCCGATATGTTTTTCCCTTTAAAAAGTATAGTTGCTAACACAGCACACAACCGTTTTTGACGTCCTACCACCTAAAAATAATCACCCTGGTTTTATCAGGCTTAGCAGCCCTTGAACATGAGCTCATGAGGCCCCTTGTCCCCAGTGACATTAATCCCACAGTGGTTGTTGGTAACAGTCTGAGTGGCATGTGGAAGCCATTACTCTCATTTTAGAGGAGGACAGAAGCTCGAGCAGTAGCTCTTGGCCTGGATGACCGTTCTCCTCTGTGTGTAAGAGGGAGAAGGGGATTTGTGTTTCAACTACAGCTTTGCCTACAGAAAAACCTGTTGGTTGGCTTCTCTATAGATCCAGTTATGTGCTATTATTCCATCCTTCTTTACACAGGTTTTACAAGGCCGTGCATGCTTTTCAAGGGTATTTTGCCTCGTCTTTCCTCCGCTCCTGCAGTCTTTAGTTCACAAAAACACACACTGTACCCGTCCACTGTTTCCTTCATGCAGCAGGGTTTGCCAGCCGCTGTTTGCCTGGGAGGTGGGATTCCCTGGCGGGACGGCGCAGGTTGCTGTCATGTCACTGGAGCGTAGCGCCAGTCGCACCATATGTCCAAGCTTCTGCCCACACTTTATTTATGTTATGGTGCACCTTGTAAACACCTCACTCCCAGCAACCCATTTATTAATTACCACGTGTTGACACTCATTTAGTTTTTTTCCCTAAAAAGTGTTTATTACTTGCACTGATATGGCCTGTTGCCACCTGTGCTGGAGGGAAAACCTGGCTCGGATAGCAGTGGGCCACAAACTGGCTGCAAGGGATTCAGTTGTCTTCATTCACTCTTGAAACAACTAAACATTTACGATTTTGGTGTTTAGTGGGGCCCTCCAGGGTGACATCAACATGATTGCATTTGGTGAGCTTGGCTCCACGCACACATGAAAGGATTCAGCGGGACGCTCACAAGCTGCTCATCTGGTGGAAACTCACAATGGATAACACACATGCAACATTCACATCATTTGGAAGAGGTCCGTTTATTGTTGTAAACATTGTGTTGGTCATGATCGCCACGGCACTGTTGTCATGGTTATGTTATGTTAACTATGTTAAACATCATGTGTTTTTTTCCTGCAAGCCTCGATTGCTTTCACAGTCCTTCCCTGCCTTATATTCAGTGGCTGGTATTATGTTGGCAGGGCTGGAAACAAATGGTTTTCTTTATGTCAGAAAATTGTATTATTAGAGGATAGAGACTTCTTAAAAAAGGCTTATTTTATCTGTTCTTGAATCTAAAACCCCACAAATATACAAGGATGAAACAGAAAGAAAGAAGCATCTACGCTTGATAAATAACTTAAATGTTAAACTGAACTAAATCATTTAATAATCCACTAATGGTTTCAACATTAGACACTTGTATCACTTGCTCGGAAATTGTTTAAATATATATGCACTTAATCAGACAGTTTACCCGATGAGCCACCCGTCCAATAAAACAATGGCGTTGACCCTCCGCTGCCATGTCTAGGTGGTCCTGTCTATTCTTCGTCTCTCTGTCTCTTCCCACCGGAGAGAAGTGTAATATTGTGCCATGCTTTTAATTGCAGAAATACATCCTTCCCCTCATTATGGGCAGCCGAGAGGACAAGAAGCATCTGCAGAGGATGGAGAGCAACATTGCGGCAATGAGTGGCACGCTGACACAGACAGGTGAAGATTAATATCTTCATCACTTTCTCCCTCCTTAACATTTTCCCTCATTTATCTGTCGCCAAAATCGGGGGGCCTCGCACGTTTTTAACAAATGACGCCGCTGTCATTTCGCTTTAATTTGAAATTGCTTGTTTACTGTCAGGCTCGGGCTCAATTAATTACGTTTCGCTGAAAAGCTCTTAACCTCGGAATATTAATGAGCAGTTGGGAAATGACAACTTTCCCCCCCCCCCCGCCCGCCCGCCCGCCCATCCTCTCTCATCCCCCCTCCATCCCTCTCCCATTTCTCTCCCCTCTGCATCAACCTCTCCACCATCCAAACCTCCACTGCCATCATCATCATCATCCACCCTCTTCCCCGTAGGTGGCGAGAAAGTTCATTTTAATTTTGAGAGTGTGTGCGTATTTGTAGCATGTGTATGCGGCGTGGCACTGTGTGGCGTCTGGGCTCAGCGCTGGCCCTAGTGTGATTAAGTGCACAGTGACAGGTGCGGCTCCCATGTTGGACAGGTGAGGAATCTCAACCTGGCTGTCAGACGTGTAGAGAGAGAAATGGAGAGAGGGATGCTTTCCTAGCTCTTCGTCAGTATAATTAAAAATCCAGGGTGGCGTGAATACGAGAGACACGATGAGAAAGTTTGGTCTCGTTAGCAGTAGTGCGAAGCATGAGTGTGTTTTCACCAGAAAGGTTCCATATCCTGCTTCAGGTAAGTGAACTGACAGAGAGACGGGCACTATAGTTTTATTTGTATGGCGACAGCTGTGGCCGGGGGCATTACATTTTTTTAGGTCGTCCTTCTGTCTTTTTCCTCGTAACCATGACATCTCAGGAACACCTTCAAGGAATTCCTTAGAAATTGGTAAACTGTCCACTTGCACGAGAGGACGAACTGATTTGATTTGTCGTTTTAAGATCAAGGTCACCGTGACCTCACAAAACCTTTTTTTGACCGTAACTCAAGAAATGCATACGCTGATTATGGCACAATTTCACGCACAAGTCTAACAGAATTAAGTGATGGTTTAATGATGTTTGGGAACCAAGAGGTCAAAGGGCATCAGTGACATCATAATGTTCTGTAAAACCACTTTTCTGGCCAGAAAATTGGAGACATGCAACTTTAATTCAGTAATTCTAGTTTGTTATATGTTAATAAAACATTGTATTTATAGAGGACTTTTCAAGATGCACCCAGACGCGTTACACGACAAATGAAATGATACAGCCTAGCAGACAAACAGTGCGAGCACCCCGAGCCTGTCGACAACGCATAGCACCACTGATCACTCCAACCGAGCGTGTTTATTATATGATAAACCAGTGAACATGTGCTTGTTTTTGTCATTTCCACCACGGCCACCGTGTCTCAAAGTCACTCGTTTTACATCTTTAAAAATGTACAGTAAAGTATTTTCCTGAAATCATTTTAGCAAAGAAATGAGCACTGCCTAGTTTTATAGTTTGATCTGAATATCGCAGGCCAGCCGTTTAGTGCTTGACTGACCTTGTTTGCATAAAGTAGAGTAGAGGTTGAGTTGTGATTAAACAAATACAGATACGTCGGGCACTCCATCAACTCGACATGCTGTATCCAGCATGTATCATCCGGTCGGGCCGCCCTGCTCTCCATAGAAAATGAATGGGAAACAACCACTTTACCATAAAGCACGCTGAAGGGACAGGACATTAAATCACATTAGAAACAGTTAGAAACAGTTAAAAATGGTGCTTTTGAGTAATTAGAAAGGGATTGTAGAGGGCCAGTGGCATTTACAAAGCCTTTTTTCTGAGTTTGACTTTAATACTTATGAATTAAATAACTCAATTAAATTAAAATTATAATAATTATAATACCTCCACCTCAGGTGTTTTTTAGTTTTTTAGTTTTTCAATATAACAAATAGCAAGTCAACTAAAGAGACCAACAAATACTTCCAGCACACGCCACATACTTTAATCATATTATGATGTTTTCATTTCAATACAAGCATCCTTTTGTACTTTTTTTTCTTCATCTCCAAATTTAAACAAATGAAGTGTTTCAGTTTGCAGCTCCGGCCACGGCCCGACATAGCGTAGAAAATTTGGATGTTATCATTTTATCCAGTCACACCCATGCTATTGTTTTCTGTCTGATGAAGGTAGATGGAGGGCAGCAACTGTGTGTGATGGCGTGCAAGGTGTGCCACCCTGAATCTGATTAACAAATATATACCCCTTTTATGGTCATTTTCGCCCAACTATGCAAACACATTTCCTCCGGCTATTCCGCTGCCCATTCTTGCTCTACTTATCACATTTTGGAAATTTGCCAACATACAAATGCTTTGTTGTTTGTCAGTGAAGTCAGGATTTCACAGTGAGAGTCGTCCTGTGTTTCGCAGTGAGTAGGTGAGACTCCAGCCAGTGTGGGGAACTAATTTGCTATGACTGCAGTAGCCAAGCAGCTATTGTGGTTAATGACTGGTCTAGTTAACAATTGGGGAGAGGGGTTGCAATTACACTGAGTTTACTCCCCCCGCTTTCCCTTTGTCTTCCTCTACCTCTGGCTCTCTCTCCTTACTGCACTGAGTAAGAGCAACCGCCAGCCTCACTGCTGCCAATTGCTTGAACCCCCTTTTGTTAAAGTTCATGTATTTCTCTAGTGCTGAGTGCAATGAGGTGATGTATCCTTTTGAATGGGGGACTACATTAGTCTCTCTCGCCAGCCCCAGCTCGAGAGTATGGGCCTTGACTCCCATTATGATTTGCCTACAACTTCACACAGACAATTAATGAATGGATCTTGGAACTACTTCAGTGCACCCAGGCTGTAATGGAATTGTGCGGCTGTTTGGGCACTCATTGTCGTTGGGCGCCATATTGGTGACCAGCTGGTCATTAAGACATAGACAGGCATGGACATATGTAGTGTACATTATATCTAGATATTTACTGAATAGATTTACAGACTGCACCCTCCTCACAGCAGCTGCAGGCCTCACATGTCATCTTGTCTCCTATTCTCTTTACACTCTCGCATGCACACGCACACTTCACTGCCTCCTTCTGATTCATGACTGGCCAGAGTCATTGACTTCATTATTCCTGGCTTCATATCTGTTCTAATTGGGGATAAGAAGCTGGGCATTTTTTTTTGTCAAGTGTCTGAACAGGACACGGGATTCAACTTTGTAGAGACATGAAAAGAGTTGGACTGTGAACTGTGCGGCTGAAGTGTCTGAAAAAGCAGTGCCAGTGGTAATTCAGGAGGCACTGCATGCAGGCTGGCAGACTGACCCGCACATCTGGAGAAGCTATTTTGTGGCGGGGTAGAATTAGAGAGTAATACGGCAGCTCCTGGTTTAGCAAGCACACCCTGTCATAGCAACACCTTTTTAAGGAGAGATGGCCGTGTTATTTCAGTTTTATTACCGTCGCCAGAAAGGGTGGTCACACTCGGGGATTACAAACTGAGTTGTTGAACAAACTCAAATTGTTTGCACAATGGTTTTTGGCCCTAACAACCACACTGCTCAAACTCGTATTTTGTAGGATTCTGAGAGCTTGAAAAGATCAAACGTTTCAGCACCCCACCTATATTGATACAACTGCACCCATTTAAACACAGGTGTCACGACAAGATATTAGCTTCTTTGAAAGATCAAATATTTCGTCTGTGTTGGTTTTTCAAAAGAAACACAGCCGAGCTCCGTCTTTTGTTCGAGCCTGGGTGAACATGATGGGAGGGTTCTTTACATCCCGTCCAGCCGGCTGCAGCTCAGGCTTTTAACCATTGGCCTGACAACCTCAGCAATGGACCGCCACAATAACTGTTGATGTTAATCCTATTAGGCTTGATTTAACACTTTACACGCCCATGATTTATATGAATGTTTATTGGTTTTCTGTAATATAATCAGCTCGGGGAACTTAATGCATTGTTTGGTAATACACGCGTGACTGGAAGCAGGGGGCAACAAACTGTGCCCGGTGTTATTTGAAATCATACACCCTCGTCCAACACCAACACTTGAACTAATTCAATCTTCAAAGTCAATGGAAAAAGAACAATATTTATTAGGATTAGGGGGGACATTTTGTCTGACAGCCTCCTCCCAAATGAGAGCCTTGTTTTTCCTTTGTTGATCGTTTGAGGATTTAAGATGCATTAGAAGGCAGTGTCTGGGTGGATAATGGAAGGTTAGAGACTGTTATTTGATTTAAGTTCAGACACTAGAGATTAATATCTCCATCCTATGTGCCCCCCCTTCCCACCAGCTACTCCCAGCGCCTCGGACCAAAAGGCTGCGACTAAAGTTACCGGGTGTAGGCTTTGATTACGATTCTCGTAGCATAGCTTCGATCAAGTTCATCATCGTGTCTGCTTCTTGTAGAAAACATGTCTTTTTTGTGGCACTAAACAGTCAGTCGATCCTGCTGTCTTATTGTTGTTTGCTGAATCTACTGTGCTTCTCTCTATAGTCACCCAGCTACAGCAGACCCTGGTCTCCCTCCAGGAGCTCCTGGTCCAGCAGCAGCAGAAAATCAAGGAGCTCTCCCAGGAAGTGGCTGCAGCAGAGGTAGCTACCACCTCATCATCAACTCAGCCTCTGTACTTACCATCAACAGCAAATTAAAATTTGCCAGAATATCAGTGGTTTCCTTGAAAGGTTTTCCATTCCAAATGATCTTTTATTTCGGCTCACTTCCTCCATTTATTGGTTTCCTGGAAACTTTCTAAATCTTGGCTGTTGTTTTGCCGTGTTGGGACACATCGTGCATCATCAGAACATTGTAACCTGGCTGGTGAAGTTGCTCTAGTCAATCACACCAGTGTTGCTTTTCTCTATCATTACAGTAAAAAACTTATCATCTAAAGTCAGAACCATTAAAACGGTGATGAAATAACTTAGAAAAGAAGGCAACAGAGATTTACAGACTCCACCTTTAAGATCCGTTATGATCAATGTTTTGAGAGGTATTAGACAGGCAGTAACTTTGGAATTACCGAAGAGCTCAGTAAAAGTGAAGTTACTGGGTGGAAATCTCAAGATTGATGATGAGAGAGAAACGGTTTCTCGAGTCCTCTGTGTACTAAAACTTCGTGCTCTGCCCTCAGTCATAACTGCCGTGGATAGACAGGCTTATTGTACTGTATATCACCGGAACACAAGCTGCTAAAGTGTAGTGTGCATCTCATTATGGAACCATAATGTTAAACCATATTGTCGTTCGTCTTCGCCTTGATTTTTTTTTATAGACAGCGTTCATGATTTTCCGCTCAGTGTTTAGGTGAATCTGACAAAGTGATTGTTCTAAAAACAAAAAAAAAAACGTGTGTGCGCGGATGAAATGTTGCCCGGGTTTTATAAGAAAGCTCATAATTTGCTTTATGGTCTCTGTGTGCCTCGAAAGAGACGATCTTAGACAATGTTTTATGTCCACAGCTTGTTAAGCACATGGGTGTTTCTCTATGGCATCTGGATATCACAGGAAAACATATGTGGACACATCTGCTTCGGCTCAAACAGAGAAGAAAATTATTAATCTCTTCCCTGGACGAGATTCATCAGGAACTGACGACTCACAGCTCACTTTGTGCTGTTTCAAGTTTTCAGCCACACAGTCTCTCTGAGTGGTGGAGGTTTGGTTTGGAGTGAACATGATCGTATGTGACTCCATGCTGGTCCCTCTTCTGTCAGACAGATTGTAGGGCCGGTTTTAAACACTAATTAAAGGCCTTTTGCCTCTTCGTTGGCCAGTACTACAACCCTCCACAAAGTTTTGCGAAAATCTATTTTTTTCGTATTCCTGGTAAAAGACAAACAAACAAACAAACACCAGTCAGATAACCTGATTGGTGGAGGTAATGAGTTCCCTCCACAGCATCAAGGGACTAGAAAGGATGTTTTTCCTTTTCATTCGTCATTCGCAGATCACAGATTGGACTAAAAACTGTCTACTTCATTTGCTACGAGTGCCTTGTTGGAAAGCGGGAGTGTATAAAAAGTATATTTCACATCAAAACACCCATTAAACAAATCATAAACTGTGTTTTATAGTTATAGCGTTGATCTTAAATTTTCCCTGCGAGTCGTCACAAGGCCCCCTTGTTGTCTCTGGCCATGGGGGAAATTGGGAAATTGTTTTCCCATCCAGGATGTTTGATGAGAAGCATATGTCGGAGCTGGCGAGCTACTTATCATTCACCGTTTGTGGCTTTCGAGGTTTGCCTCACCACGCCGCTCAAAGTCCGCCACGCTTAGCAATTATACCTCTCAACACGGAAATGTGCCTTTAACCCAAAACACATGGAGATTTCTGTTTCCTCAGCTACTAAGTAAACATTTCTTTTAGTTTGGAAACCACTTAGTTGTGGAGTCAGAATACTGACCCTTAACTGGGGACCTGACTCATGTCCAGACATGCACACGCACACACACACACGCTGATGCTGCACTTTTCCAGGACAGTTTCTCTCTTTTTCACTAACTCGGCTATCTTGTCTCTTGTCGCTGTTTCCTACCAGAAGTATTACACAGCCCAACTCAAGATTATTAATCCTCGCCCGCATACAGCCAAGTCTATTTCTGCCCCATTATCATTACAAATCTGCCTGTTAACTGTGTTTGCCCTGCTGTCTCAACACACTGATCATTCTCTTTATTAGTGGATACTACACAGAAGATTAGAAACCGCCTCCTTGCTTGCACGAGACAAACTGCCAGTGGGAAATAGCATAAATAGAGTGAAATCAATTGCACTGTACCAGTGTTTCCACTCAAAAACACTCCTCTGGGGACTTCCTTTTGAAACTAATTCCATCATAAATATACATGCGTTACACGAAAACACACTGTCTGCCGGCGGAGTAACTGTGAATTAATTTGCCTTCAGACACTCTTAAACAAGGCTTGTTAAAGATTTTATCTTGTTGCTAATGGTCCAGAGGCGTTTATCTTCATTTAGCCAGATGCGTTGCTGTCCTTGGGTGCTGCTTGAGTTGATAGTCTTTTTTCTGTGCTCGTAGTATATATTTCTATTTGTATTTGTTTTGTTTTTTTTCCTTGAAGTTCTCAGTGAACCAGCAGAGTTCAGTGTGTATGATACCAAGTCGCCCACCCAAGACATACATACATAACATACAGATTCACACATTGCTTTGCATAATATTTACACAGTAAAAAACAGAACTAGCCAGTACTGTGGTGGCTGATGATTAGATAGGTGTCATATCTCTCAAAGGTTGAGCTCTTTGTTCCGTTCTAGTCATGTTAAGTAAGTTGTTTTTGTTTGTTTTTTCTTTGTGCGTGAACCGTTTTACATGTGAAGAGCCAAACGCAGAATTAAATTCTCCAGGTCCAACAGACACCATAGAGCCCTACAAGTGTACTTAAAGAAGTGGTGATGCACGGGTCGACCCATAACCTGCGGATACTGTAGGCTTTCTGAAAAATATAACGGATTTGGGCAGGTCTCTCTCTCTCTCGTTCTAAACAACGCGTATCCAGTGAGCGTTCTTTCAGCTCAGATGGTCATGCCCTCAAAGCCTGCATGTGTGTGTGGGACAGAGAGAGAGAAACAGAGTTACAGCGTTCATGTCTAACTCTTAATGTGTTTTGTTCTTAAACAATAAAAACACAGTTTGGGAAAATATGTGAGCATACCTGAACCCCCCCGACCCAGGGGTCGACCTGTGGGGGACCACGGTGTCATGGGTTGACCCATGTAATCTCTTCAAGTCATTGGCATGTTGTTTGGCCTTTAGGACAGGTGATTGAAGTCAGCGATAAAATAGGGCGAATGCCTTGAACATTAAATTTACAAATGAATAAAGAGCTCATTCAATTGTCAATATTATACAAAAGAAAAACACAAAATCCCAGAGTACAACTTTGGTTTTGATGACATTTTAAATGTTTTTTTTACATGGTATCTTAGGGTAAAAACTCACAAAAGAGCCACGAGAAAATTCTCACCTAACTCGTCTGATGTATAACAATCGATACAGAACGAAAGAATAAGCACGAAAAAAAAAAGTCAAACATAAAGACACTTCTGTTTATGTAGGTTTAAGAGGGTTAGATATTTTGATCAGCAACTTGTTAAAACATCACATATTACACACTCCTGCGGTCTGTTAGATATGTGTCAGCACTTCAGGTTCAGCGTACTCTCAATCTCTCCAGTCATTGATACCCCACCACTCAGCCTGCAGCCAAGCACCTAGTGCACTTAGCACAAGAGTCTTACGCAATGTGTGTGCATACACACTAACATAATGTATCTCAAAGCTGAAATTCAGTACTGGCTCGACATTTAATTAGGTTTCTTCAGACTTAATAAGACATATGTCAGAGGTAGTGTTGTGTGACAAGCCTTGATGTGAGATAATATATGGTGCTGCTCTGTAGATAATGCATATTATGTATGTAGCAAGCAGTTAACGATTCTGCTGCAAAGCCTTAGTTCCCCTCGTGAAGTAGCATTAGTATACAAAATCCATCCAATTTGAGTCATTTGCAACAATCTGCCTTTTTATGAAGTCGATTCTGTGCCGTGCAAATCTTAAGCTCGGTCCATAAAGCAATTAATTTTTTTTTTTTTTAAATGTAAAATGAGAGAGAAGCAGAATCCGGCCTTATTATACTGGTGCCTTGGGGAGGCAGGGGATTAAGATGGTTCTAATGAGGTGATGGCTGTAATAAGAGTGTCTTCAGCAGGCCTCCAATGCAACACCTCTAAAATATGTCTCCTTATCAGCGAGGTTTAGGAGCCGATAACAGCCGAAAGAAACGCACTCTTCCTCCTCGCCTCCTATTCCGTATCCCTTCCCTTCTCCTCCTCTGCCTCCTCCTTCCACTGTAAATGACTCTGATCCCTTTCAGATCTGATTCAATTAATTTCACTTAGATTTAATTACAAGCAAAAGAGTCCAAGTTATCCCTCTCCCCTCAATAGGGGGTCCACACTTCCTAACAAGCTTCCTCTGGTGAGTCAGGAGAGTCTTAATTACAGTTTTATTCCACTTTCTCCCTTGTCTTCTCCCTCTCCTCCCTCTGGTCTCATCAGGCTATCCCCCCTCTTCTCCCACCCGTTTGTGCTTTTTATGTAGGAATAGATCACAAATGGGGAGCAATTATCTACACCACTGGTTCCCAAATGTTTTGGCCTGAGCCAAACAATACCCACTCATGACTCCTCTTCACAGTCTGCACTTGTCTATGAGGAATCCAACAAAAATGGCAGCTATTGCCATCACAGATTGTTTCATTTCAGTAGGTTTAGAATTAGTTAAGTATCCACAAGAGAATAATTTAGGGATCTAAGAACAGTCTGAACTAACTGACCTGTGGTTGGTGTGTGCAGTTTGGTCCAGTGTGTTTCTCTGTATTAACGTTCCTTTAACATTGTTTTATTTTGAATGAAGATAACAGTCTGCAAGATTGTACAGCAGTTGTAGTTACGTTGCATTCGTGCATTCAGCTGCTGCCGACGTGTTTTTCCTCCTAGCTTTTATCAAAACTCATCATTTTACAGTTTCCTCTGTCAAACACCTGCCTATCCCTAAAAAGTGCTGCAGAGACAGATTTTTAAGCTGCAATTTGCCATTCAAATACTTTGCTATTATGCTGTGGCGATAACACGCCTTTTATGAAAGACAAACAGAACAAAACAAACTGCTAAGCTATGGTCTGCTTCATGAATGTGGCCATTGTGCAAGATTGAGTCATTATCCAAAACACTGGACACTGGCCTAACCTTTTCTAGATAGTATGGAAAATTATGTAAAAACAGCATGTTTCACACTCCCTCGACTCACTGAGCACTGGAGGCCTTAACGTTGACGACAGTGTTTGTCCTCTCCAGCAGCAGTTGTGACTGATGACATGACTAGACAACAATGCGAGGCTTTTAGCGTTCGCCATATTTGTTTACCGTGTGTCCGTGTCCTTTTTTTTTTTTTTAAACAAAGGCTTACTAAATAATTTTCTAGTGTGCACAGTGAGAATAGAGAAGCCGTTGAAAGACGCGTGTTGACTTTGTGCTGCGACCCTGCATGTGACCTGAACAGTTCATACTTGTGTTGGTGACAGTTGTGTGTCCATTGTTCCTATAGGCATCGTCGTCAACCACCCGCATCCTGGACAGCCAGACAGTTGGAGAGCTGAAGGCTGAGATAGTCTCTTTGAAGGGCTTACTGCTCAGCAGGTAACAAAGTTATCCAGACCCCCACCCATCACAGGTGTGTTTGTGTGTGAGTGCGTGTGTTTGTTGACGGATGGACTCTTGTGAAGCCCTTTTCAGTTTGTGCAGGGAGTCCATTTGAGCCATGTGACAGTGTTCAAGAGGAATAAAGCCCAGTTAACTTCAAATGTGATGACCTAAGTGCATAACACACACCTGTCAACAGGTACCGTACAGTAGCTCTTATCCAGATGGGACTTGGGCTCATTTCATTTGACAATCAGGATCTTGTTGCTCTTTTAAAAAACTCTTGCATCCGTTAGCAGTCATGACCTCTTGTATTGGTAAAATGTGGTCCTAGAGACTCATACCGGCACTACCACAGAGATGTTTTTGACTATTTGAGCAGTTACTGCCACTAACTGGTTTGTATATGTCTGTGGGCAGGTGGTGTCCCCGTGATGACAGCTTCCCAGCTGTGCAAAATGGTTGTTGAGATCAAAATGAAAGTCAGAGTTTGAAAATGGGTTTGGTCAGAGTAAAGGGCGCCAGAAGTTGGGGTAAAATGTGGTAAATTACCTCGTCCAGAAAGTCGGATTGTGACCCCTCCTCCCTGCTATCTTTGCCATGTACCCAGTTTCTAACTCTGTCTTCATTTTGATCTCAACGACACACCGGCGATGTTTCGTGACTGTTTCTTGCTCTGAACTGCCTCTGTGGTAGTTCACACTATAGCATGTGTCAGGACCACATTCTGCCATGATGACACACTCACACAAACATACACACACACACACACACACACACGCCAACGCTATGGCACAGCAGGAAATTATGTATCTTTACGATTACCATAGACATTTATTTGCATCTTGTGGTCTTCCTTGAAAACAGAGTTTGCTCTGTTGTCATTATTGGACCGGAAGCGGGGGTATCGTCTAATGTGGATCGCGGATCGCCACCCACTGGTATCTGGTTCAAAACACAACGTATCGGAATAAACTCCATCTGTTGATGACGCCAAAGGTCAAACCAATATTGACCTTTAGTGGAGATTTTTTGTTTCAGTGTGTCGTTTCTGAGTTTCTGACTTCAGAATCAATGTTCCATTTAAATTGAAAACGAGCACCATGCAGTCATCTTTGCACACCCTGTTCTACAGTGCAGTGTTTCCAGGCTGCACATGTCTGAATGTGTGTGTTTGTGTATGAATGAATAAAAGACCCCACAGCATCACATTGCTCTTCCAAATTACCTGCACGCTTACATAATCATTAATCTCAAATGTGTTGTAGGAATAATCTCACCGGCACTCTGGGTTATAATACTGATTGCACCATTTCTTTTACTTCACAACTTGCCTCAGCCAATTAGCATACTGCAGGCATCAGCTTGTCTTCTGTGTTTTAAAGCTTTTATTGGTAAGCAAGATAACCACACGTGTACACGTCCTCCGATGCAACCTGAACAAATGTAATGGGTGGAAATAAAAGATACAAAAACAAAGAGAAATTATTAATGTGAACTGAAAACTCAACTCTGTCCTCATCAAATACAAGTACTTGTAGTTGTTATCTGCTTGGGTACAATCAGATTGTACCTGCCACGTATTAAAACAAGGTGTGAAGCATTTTGTATTGCTTTCCATCCCCCCATTCTTCCGAGCTTTGTTCCTCAATCTCGTCAGGCACAACCCGGCTCAGTCAGACCCATTAGCATGCATGATTACATATCTTGTGTCTATAATGAAGCCTGAAGTTAGTGTGTACATCACAAAAACCGACGAGGACGAAAATTGCCTGAGAACTGTCTTGTTGAGCATGTTTTGTTCCTCTCGCGCATTCTAATCAGTAATAATCCCTTTGTCATTTGCTTTCTTGAATTCATCCTCACTCTCACTGTGATTTTTTCGTGTGAAAGCCTGAATCACAGAATAAAAGCTTTGTATCGACAGTCTGTTCCCATCTGTTTCAAATGTTCCAAATCATCCCCAAAGCTTTCTGTCAACCACTAAGACTCACTGATCGATTTATGATTCAATTGTTTTTAAAAGTTCAATTCAGTGTAATTTAAAAAAATCATGGAAAGATCATCGTTACCACATCCACATGTGATGAACATCTGGTTGTTTAGGGCCGAGGGAACTACATAGGTTCTCATTCATTGGTAAGCTATGTATAGTTGTGTGGTTGCTGTCTGTTCGCTTACGCTTGGTTAAATCATGAGAAATATCTTCACACTAATGTGTTTGATATTTTTAAGATAAGGCCTCATCGTCTTTCTTGTCTCTTTTCCCTCAAAGGAAACAATTTCCTTCCAGTCCCAGTGTTCCTAAGATCCCCTCATGGCAGATTCCCCTGAAGCCGCCTTTGACGTCCGGCTCCCAGTCCGTCAACAATAGCAGCAGCGACATCTCTCCAGTCAGTAACGAGTCTGCCAACTCCTCCCCTGCCAAAGATGGACACCACAGCCCCCAGGATGCACTGGGGGGGCCTGATGGAGCCCTTGGTGTCAATGGCGATACCGGCCCTGCAGGCCTCGGGGCAACATTACCCATAGACCTGAAAGATCAGGTCCGCATGGAAGTGCAGGGGGAGGAGGAGAAGAAGGAGGAAGAGGAGGAGGAGGAGGATGTTAGCCATGTAGAAGAAGAGGAGGACGTACTAAGCATGCAGACAGTGGATCGGCGAGGTGGGGATGGACAGATTAACGAACAGGTGGACAAACTGAGGCGACCAGAGGGTGCCAGCAATGAAAGTGAGGTGGATTAGCCCGCCGTAGAAAGCACAAAAACATTAGCCACACACCTTTATTCACGTGTCTGTCGACGACTCCTCCGCTCTCACTCATTCTGTTTTATTCTTCCTCACCGTTTGTTTCCACCTGCTTCTCTCACAGCTTCATCTTGAGCAAAACAAGGGAGTGATGGGCGTTGGTGTGACAAAATGCAAAACTCACAAATATTGCTGTGGCTAGTTGACACACAGCTTACTATGGTTTACTTTTCATCATGCAGACTGAACGACTGCATGATGGACGAAGAACAGAGTTGTTTCTTTGAAATGAGCGCAGAGGAGCGGTAGTCCAATTAGAATGACTTTGTGCAATACTAACCATGTCTGAATGACCTCATGTAATTCCCATGATTCCATCAGATCATTCGCAGTTTAACCTCCGTGTGCTTGTAGTTCTTCTACAGACCAAAGAGGCGTTGCTGCGCAGGGTATCTCTCCTGTGCAGTGCAGCCGTAGGTCAGGAGTCATATGTTGGTACCTCAGTCTCAAAGTTACCGTGTGCTTCCAGAGAAGCATTAGCAGAGTTTGTCTCCCTTTTGATGGCGATAGGAAAGGACAAGCTCTTCCAGGGCCGGAGCTTTTAGCCTCTTTTATGTGTCCTTTTGCATTGGTGTCAGTCTGTCAATAATTCACAAGGCCAGCAGGGTGGCATTTGGGTGAAATAAAAGCCCTGAAATTCAAGATTAGAAAGTGATGACGGGCTTTGTTCCACGGCGGTGTCAGAGTGCTCGTACGCTCAAAGGAGGGGAAGATAAATGTTTTTCCCCCTGCTTTCCTCTTTCACTGAGGGCTTAATTGTGCATCTTTGCGTGTGGGTTTTCTTGCCTGCCACGCACAAACACAGACTGTCTGCTGTGCTGTGTCTGTGTCTCCAGCAGGGCAGCTGATTTGGTTTGTGAAGTATGTTAATAATCAAATGATCAACAAATAACAGATGTATTAGTTCATGCAGCTTGAAATGTCAAGGAGGCTAAAAGCGGAAATCTAATACAGAAAGCCCAGTTGCATTGTATTATTTTCCGTGACAAACCCTCCGGTCCAAATTACGTAGGGCTTCCTACAGTGAGTAATCTTTACTGAAAATGGTGCCAATATTTTGTAATTAAGCTACAGTAAGACAACAAGGAGCTGCCACAGATGGAAGTTGCAGAACTTGTATCACTTTTGGTGCGGAGGTGGATGGGGGAAGCTTACAAAATGCCCCGTGATTGAAAAGGAAAGTAATAAATGAATACTTGACTTATTGAATTACTCACTCTGTCTCCAGCTAACAACACGAGTCCCTGAGTGAGAAGAAGGGATATCGGCTCTCGTACCATTTCCCCTCGCCATCACATGGAACGGTAGAGGGGCACTGCACATTTCTGTGACGCCAGTCCTCACCAACAAATTAGGTTTAGTCCTGCTAATTGTGTTTGGATAAATGTACCAGTCAACAATATCGCTGTATGCTGTAAATTATATTTTTGAGTGATTAGAAAGGAATTTGTGAGGAGGAATGATGTTGGTTTATAAAGTAAAGAATCAAAGAGGTGTACTGTATGACTCATAACTAACTGTAAAGTCAGTGAAACGTTTGATCTGTAACCCCGCTGAATATATCTTTACATATACAATCTCAGTTGAATGTGTTCATCCTTTTAATAAATTTCGGTTTATCTCAAAGACAATCTGCTCGTTTTAAAGCAACTGTACATAAAACACACTGATAAATCTTGAAAACGTCACTGATGATCTGATTAACACTCAAGAATCAATTACAAACAACAAGCAAATTACTTTAAACTCCTTTATACAGTTCTGTAACGTCTTTGATATTAAGATATCTGACCACATGTGAATGTATCAGGACCAGTACTACATACTGTGTACACTGTGTAGAATCATGAATCACCCGTAATTGAATTTTCAGGAAAACATGATGGAGCAGGAACTAAATCATTTTTATCAGCATTCCCTTTGGAAATGAGTGAGTGACACACTTATACGTGGAATATGTTAAACATATTCCACATATATACATATTGAGTAACTGTACCACCATACCCCCTTTTTATCATCTGAAAACCAATTCATAAGGATATTTAGTCGAACAAATCGTGGTATCCTTTGTAATCCATTGAGGGCAGTCCTTATGTGTATTTATGAAAACATATGTAGAATTAAAATACTCCGGAATAGAATGAAACCTGCAGACAGTTTTGCCATCGTAGAGTCTTCCTGCTGGCGGGGCAACAAAACACCAAAGTTGCCACCTTAAATCTAAAGGGTTTAGCCTCAGGCTTGGCTTTGGGCGGTCGAAGCTGTACTCCGATACGGTGTTAGCATGCTAATCATACTGAGAGCATTGAGCTGAGCTACAATACATTAATGCTACACATGGCTCAGCATAATTGCATTATGGTTCAGCATTGCTGCACGAATTAACATAGTTATTTGTTAGCGGCTACAAAAGGTAGACGCATTAGCCGTTGTCATGCTTGCGCGTGTACCTTGTATGAACGTCCTTAGAAGCAACTGTAATCAATATGTTTTCCAATAACAGTGTATCAAGTGACAATGTGTAATGTGTTACTGCTCGTAGTGACGAATCTATAGAGGATTATCAGTGACTCTGCAGGTCCCCTTGAAGATATGTAGCTTTACAGCCACTTCCTCAACCCAACGTTACTGTTTGACTCACTGATCGCTTCGCTACAACGCTCAGCACCAGACGGTTAGCGACCAGCTGGTGAGCAGAGAGGAGCGTTAGCATTTCACGACTGGTTTCATTCTGGACGGAAACATTCAGACCGGCTCACCAACTGATTTGAAATTTTGATTCATCAGTGATGAACCAAGCTGAGTCATCTCTGCACCGCTAGCTGACAAATTTCTAACGTTTGTGCTCCTCCAGCTGTGTCTTGGTTCTGCTTTAGATTTAGCCGACATGTTGTGTGAGGGGCTGACCAAGTGAGTGTTGGTGTCAAGGAGATAAAGTTTATGTAGAAAAGTGTTGGAAATTAATATGGTGCACATTCTATACTGGTAGAAAACAACTTATCATGTGTTGAAGGTAAATTTGGGAAATCTCGACCGGTTGGACTGCCGATGATTCCAGGTTGTTTGGCAGGAGAGCGCTTTTTTTCTTTTTTTTTCTGATATAAAGCAGTGTGAATATTACCATGCATCATCATGTGTACAAATTTAATTTATCAAGGTCTAAATGATCAATAGCGTTTCGCATGTTGATGAGGTGTATAAACTTCTCTGAGGTTCAATACTGCATCCCTTTGTAATCCATTAACCTCTCCCTGGAGTTGAAGCCAACCTTAGATTTATAGGGACCTACTGTAATAAATCCACTTGTACATCATTTAGTGTCTTAGGGGATTTGAAGTGCATTCCTGTCCATAAAGCAGAGTGTACTGTACCCTCATTTTAAGAATAAACAAGCACCAGTTTGCATCCTTACAGAAACACTATGCCTGTATGAATACACTTCCTGAGGACGTTAACGTCGTAGCCAGTTACCCGCTCCTCTCAGTTACGGGGTGCAGGTAGGTTTGGTTTGTTCAAAGCAACACCTTGGTTTTGACACCATGTGGCTCCCTGGTTAGGAGCCTTAACCTCATCAATCTTCCTGCTAAACGGAGAGCACTCAATAGGATAGTGTATTGACGTGCTCTGAACTGCATTGTTCACTGGAACTGAGCACTCAGCAGGTTAGAGGGCTGAGTATCTCCTTGGATCAATGCAAGGGGGTTGTTAGCCCACAGCGGCGGGTCGGAGGCCTGCCATGCCATGTGCACCGTACTGCGTTAAACACACGGTTTTTAAACTCCTCCTTGAGTCCCGGCGTGTTGATCCTGGTCTTTTTTATTGTCGTCATATTCAATATTAATTACAGAAATATAAATCCAGCACCTGGGAGCATCAAGCTGTACTCAACATAGCTATCAGATATATCCAATGGCGCTCTACAGAGGGAAGTGTCCTATACAAATTTGCATAGGGAAGGTCACAGAATCAGGGAAACGGGGCTCTAGGCTGGAATGCTTCTCCTTCCTCTTCCCTCTGAGATAAGACGCAGGTGACATGCAGCTGGGAATAATGTCATGTAGGACTCGATGTGTGACAAGACCTTTGGAGCACCACTGGTAGCTTTACCCTTTACCCTTGCCAGATGACTTCTCTTCAAGCACCATCAGCAGGTCGCCCTTCTTTACCCCCGGAATTTACTTTCATATATTCTAGTTCCACATCTTTCGAAGTCCAACCCTTTAAAAAGCCCTCTGTCAAATGGTATTCAATCAGCGTGACCCGTCTGTATTTCAGGTTTTAGTGATAATTCGCTGATGTTGGCGCGCTAACACGCTAAAGAAGGTGGTGAACATAGTTAACATGCTGCTCTTGTTATATTTAGTTTTATATTTGATATTTAGGTCGACACACTGGGGTGCCTAAAAACAGCCTCACATATCCGCTACCGTCGCTGTACATTAGTGGTGTTGCAAGTATTTCTGGTTTTATAGTCTGAACCAAAGACGAACCGGAGCTCAGCTTATATCTTGCGGATCACTTTTGCTCAATAGTGTTTCAGCGGCGGATGTAAGAAGTCATCGGGACACCACGTGAGTCTCTCCATGGACGTCTCTCTGAGGCAGGTCTGAGCAGCCGCTGAGCTTTGCCTCCTTTCCCCCCGAAGATTTGACAAGCCAAGGTCACCAGGGGGCTTTGGCTTCATTCAGAGGCCCTGCGAACACTGTGAAGTCATAAAGCACTTTGTCATCACTCACTATATAAACTCTCAGCAATCGAGTGAGATCACCCCGCCACCCCCAACTTCTGTCCGCCCTATGTCACTTGATTTTGTCCTGGCAGTGTTTCAAATCCAAATGGAGTACGTGATTCTGGTGGGCTGTCATGTGGAAGGATGTGGAGCCTCTTTTTGAACCTGATGGAAAGATTTACTCACCTTACTGGCAGGTAAAGGAAGGAACTGGGGAGGAGCAGTGAGACGGAGGCTGAGGAAAAAAAACAGGGACAGGCTGTAATAAACGGAGAGCCGGGTACTGGATGGCAGTGTTTGTAAATGGTCCAATAATGAGCCATCAGGAGCGCAGCGGCCATGAGTACACGAAAAGAGACAAGCAGAAGCAAAAACAAATGCCCTTGTCCAGCACCGGTGGAGAGCAGTGACGCTGTTGTGAGGATATTGGATTATCCAAAGGAAGGCCTGTCAGCCTGCTGAGGGACCGCGGCTGCAGGCGGCGCAGGGGCAACAGGTGTGCTGCTCGCTAGTGTTTGTGCAAATTAGACTAATCACAGGGCCTGACTGTGGAACACCTGAAGCATGCTAGTGAGCGGGCGGCGTGGGGGGGATGCATGCTGAAGCGAGGAGAAAGATTATCGGGTACAGAGAGGCGAGCAATGACTCCTTCATGCCTCCCGCTACGGAGAAGCCAAGCAACCTTGTATGGTGCTTTTCTCAATACTCGCAAGTACACAGAAACAAAATGAAAATGTAATTACTTCCATGTCTTTTTTAGGAAAGTGTTGTCGATTAAAGTATAATGAAGCTGGATTGGTAGAAGAGCTTCACGCATCTGGTCTGAATCTGTGGATTTCTAACGCGTCAGCTTCCATCACCATTAGGACTTGTGGAGAACTTGTCAGCTCCAGTTTGACAATGAGAATTAACACAGACAATAAAACAACTTTTGTTAAAAGCAATGATAAAAAATAGGCAAAATAACATAAATGACAGGTCTGTTGAACTCTGAGATATATTGTAGCCTCCGAAACATACCAGACCAATGAAAGGATATTATATGATAATCAATCTCTGAATGTATTTTGGTTTAACATTTCACAATGTTTCCTGAACAGTGTGAAGATCAGCCTACTGTCATCGACATGCCAATGAAACAGATGCAATAAGTTTTATTATACGACGAGTTTTCACTGCTCAAAATCCAGAAGCGACACGACTGTTGAGTCACTTAGCTTTCACGCCGCCCAGATTTCCGAGCCACCCTGAACCACGTGAACAGAATTGATGGATAAAGTAGGATGGTCTGTGAAAAAAAAAGGGGGGAGGCTGTACTTTCAGCGACCTTGTCCTCCAGAATTGGCATGGACCGTCGCAGCGAAATACAATCCACATTTCCATGCCCTTAGCGAAGAGGAGAGAGAGTGAAAAAAATAATCCCAAAATCCCTCAGCGAACACCCAACGTTCTGTTTTGGAGGGTCTGCGGCACTCGGAATTCTTCTGGTAACAGAAACCCAAAATGAATGATAGACTTGGTCTAAAATTAGCATCAGCAGAATCTTCCCAACCTTTGCTTCTTCCACGCTACAAATATCACATTGCTGATGTATTCCATATTCAATTACTGAGTTTTCACTGAGCAGGCTGCGCGGTGTCTGTTATCAACAACCATAATGTGGAAGATTAGCACACACACGATGCCCACCTGTTGCCCAGCTCTGTTTTATGAAGGTCACAGCTGCGATACTGAAACGGGGTCTTTTTAAAGGCTCTCGTGATGTTCACGGGGGCCCGCTGACCTTTGAGTCATTCAACGGAAATACAGCTGATTTGAATGTTTTACTTTTGGTTTTTACAGCCGTCGGGCAACAATACGACCGACCGACGACGATGCTTAACTCCTCCCGTTCAATCCGCTTGTGGAACTCTTTAAACTTTAAAAACAGCCTTCACCACACGCCGCCTTCTAAATGCCACTCGTCACCCGTCTGCTCAGCCATGCTGTTTCAAGTTCATCCTCTTCCGGCTCGTGTCGACCACAGTGAACCTTTGACAGACGACAGTCGACGGATTGTGTTGCAAATAAGTGACGGTGATCATGATAAAGCAATAAAATACAACCTTGTGTCAGATTAGGAAATTATTAATTAACCAAAACTATCTATATTAACCTGGTTTATGGCAAACAGTTCCAAGTAAACAGCCGGATCACTTTGTTCCTGGAGCCACGTTTCTCTTTGTACAACATCTGCATTGGGCGAAAATAGGACTTTTGTTTCGTTAGAGATTTTTCCATTTATCTTCTAAACTTAAAGCAGGTTGAGCACAGCAGGGTCGACGCTGATGGATTTCATCTCCTGGTTGAAAAGAAGCTCTCAGGAAAAGAAAATGTTGAATTCACTGATTCAATGGACGATAATAATAATAAAAAAAAAAGATTATGATGTGTCAATCGTCTCGTTTCGTTCATTGTAAAGGTGTTGAGAGTAAGTGAGTGTTCGGAGAGCGCTGTTAAAGATTCGGACCACAACCTTCACACGGAACAGTAAAAGTATTTTACAACCCTTCACTTTCTGCACTTGGTTTTTTATTTCCTTTCAAATCAAAACGTTTCTTCCATCAGTTCAGTCCTTCATGTTGTTTCTGTTCTTCAATAACTGTTGTGCCTTTATATGTGACTAAACCTTCACCTCTTCTTATTCTATTCTATCTTAGAGACTTAGAATGAAAGGTGTTGTTTGAGTGTTTGAGTTCAGCGAACACACGTTCAATAAATATCAGTTTACTTTCAGGTTCAGGAGGAAATCTTCCTTTTCCTCCGCTGGAGTCCCGTCGAAACGCTTCCCCAGTATTTACATTACAACGAGTGACTCGACGTCTGTGCCAGAGTCAAGCGGTTTTACAGCTGTCAAACGTTGTCCTTTTGTGTGTCACCGCCATCGTTGCGAAGCAGAAACACCATGTTGGACCACTGCAGCTCGTTGTCGGCCAATATGCCAGGCTTTTCCCCCTGAAAGAAAACGATCCCATTCCCTTCAGACTTGCGTCAAATTAGGCAACAATTTACAGCTTAGCACTTAAGAACTTCACCATTTGCCAAGAAAGCAGCAGCAGGCCACACTTGCCAGTTAGCGGTGCTGCGCTGTGGCAATTGAAGTGGAATATTACTCTCGCCTCTGAGAGAGCGTCGGAGCAAAATCATTTTGTTTTTCGCTCCGAGCTTTTTGGATGAAGACTTATAAAGAGATGAAACTCTGCCACTCGACTCCGAGACCTCTGGTCGCGTTCTGGAGCAAACGGCTCGACGGGTAATGGCCATGTGGCCACGTGCCAGCCTGGATCAAGCGTTTTTTGTGCACTTGTTGCTGGCTGCTCATAGATGTTTGCTCT
>CAAKHC010001315.1:1249-24477 GCA_901007825.1 Macroramphosus scolopax
GGGCCAGTTTGTAACTTGCGATTTCCCCCTTACTGCTTTACTTTGATCTTCATCAAGTGTGAAGTAGTTTCCGCTAATGCTACAGAATCAACTGACAATTTCTGTCTCATTTTTTGCACTACTTTGATACTTTATGTGACCTTAAGTGACCCTTGGGAATAAGATCATAAGGGCCTGCATGTGATTATTGTACACAGTGGCTCCATATGTGTACAATTAATGGTAGATGTTTTCATTGTTACTGACAAAGGATGTACTCATTAGCCAAACCAAATAAGCAACAGTTTCTGTTTACATCAGCTCTGCAGACCAAGATGGACTCCAGTAATCAAGATCCTGAGATGAAGCAAAATGGCAACACCGAGGTCCGTGGACCTGTGGCGGGAATATTTCTGGAGAAGACAAAGGAGAAGATAACCATATATCAAGCCATGAAAAAACGCCTGCTCAAACCAGGAACGGCATTAGCCCTGCTCGAAGCACAAGCTGCCACAGTGGGCATCGTAGACCCGATAAACAATCGAATTCTTCCCGTCTCAGATGCTGTTAAGGAAGAACTAGTTGGACCGGAGATGAAAGAGAAACTCCTCACAGCAGAGAAAGCAGTCAGTGGCTATGTAGACCCTTACACCAATGAGATTATATCTGTGTTCCAGGCAATGCAAAAAGATTTAGTCACAAGAGATTGTGGTTTGCGGCTGCTTGCAGCACAGGTAGCCACACGAGGCCTGTTCGATCCTGTTGAGAAGACCAACATTTCTGTTGAATCTGCTATTCAGAAAGGCTACTACGAAAAAGGTTTGCTCAATGACGAGATGTCAGAGCTTAAAGTGTTCTACAATCCGAGCACTCAAGAAAATGCCAACTATCAAAACCTCCTAGAGAAATGCATTGTGGAACCAGACACAGGCCTGTTGCTCCTCCCCGTCTTCATCACCTTCAAAGGTCTGAGAAGAGGCATTTCCTCAACGGAACTTCTTGAATCGAAAGTCATTGACAAAGAAACATATGATGACTTGCAGAAGGGGAAGACCACAGCACAGGATGTGATGTTGATGGAGACGGTGAAGGAATACCTGGAGGGCAAAGGCAGTATCGCAGGCATCGCAGTCCTCTCGTCCAATCACAGAATGAGCATTTATGAAGCCATGAAGAAAGGCATACTGATGCCAGGAACGGCACTAGTTCTCCTGGAAGCACAAGCTGCAACTGGATTCATGATAGATCCTTTGGAAAATAAAAAGTTCACCGTGGACGAGGGCATAAAAAACAAACTTTTTGGCCCGGAATATCATGCAAAGCTGCGTTCCGCTGAGCGAGCAGTGACTGGATACAAAGACCCGTACTCGGGTGAAACTATATCCCTGTTCCAAGCACTGTCAAAAGATCTGATTGTAAAGGAACATGGGATCCGCCTGCTTGAAGCGCAAATTGCCACAGGGGGAATAATAGATCCAATCCATAGTCACAGGCTTCCCACAGAGGTGGCCTTCAAAAGAGGATATTTTAATGAAGAGATGAATGCCACACTAGAGGATTCTGGAGATGACACAAAAGGGTTTTTTGACCCGAACACAGAGGAGAATCTAACTTATCTTCAGCTAATGGAAAGGTGTGTCACTGACCCGGCTACTGGACTGTGCCTCCTGCCTCTCCTTGAAAAGTCAGGTGGACTGAACTTCAACTTCATTGACCACCAAACCAAAAGGACCTTCAAGGGGGAGAAGGTGACACTGACGTATGGGAAGTACACGGGAATGACAGTGTCTCTGTGGGAACTGCTGATGTCGGAATACTTTGCCGAACACCAGAGGAGAGAGATCATTCAGAAGTATCGAGAGGGGAAGCTCACTATCAAGATGATCATCACAACAGTTCTGGAGGTCATCGAGAAATCTGTGAAAACAACTGAAGTCATCTTTGAAGGTATCAGAGAAACTGTCACGGCCAAACAGCTCGTGGAGGCGGATATCATTAGTGAGGAAGTCCTAGAGGATCTGAAAAGGGGAAAAAAGTCTGTAAAGGAAGTTATAGAAGATGAAAATGTAAGTGTGTACCTACAGGGGAAAGACAGCATTGCCGGTATTCTTCTCCCGGATTCCCAGATTATGACCATCTACCAGGCCAGGCAGAAACGAAAGCTGATGCCAGGAACGGCACTGGTTCTACTGGAAGCACAGGCAGCAACAGGGTTCATAATTGACCCTATTGGAAACCGAAAGTTTTCCGTGGATGAGGCTGTCAAAGCGAAGATTGTGGGTCCAGACATCTGTCAGAAGCTCCGCTCAGCAGAGAAGGCGGTAACAGGGTACAAAGACCCGTACGACGAAAAGATAATATCTTTGTTCCAGGCCATGCAGAAAGACCTCATCCTACAAGACCATGGAATTCGTCTCCTGGAGGCACAAATTGCCACCGGTGGGATTATCGATCCAGTGAACAGCCATCGCATTCCTGTCCATGTGGCCTATCAGAGGGGATACTTCAATGAGGAGATGAATCAGATCCTCAGTGATCCAGGTGACGACACCAAAGGATTCTTTGACCCAAACACCCATGAGAACCTGACATACTTGCAGCTCATCTCCAGATGTGTCACAGACCCGAGCACAGGGCTCTGCCTCCTGCCACTCAAAGGCAAAAGCACCAAAGTCAACATAGATGATTCCATGAGGGAAACGTTCAAAACAACAACCGTTTCTGTTACGTATGGCAGATTTCGGGGCAAGAACACATCTCTGTGGGATCTTATTAACTCTGAGTATCTGTCTGAAGACAAAAGACAGGAGTATTTCAAGCTCTTCAAGTCAAGGAAAATAACAATTGAGCAAATCATTGTGACCATTTTAGAGATCATCGAGGGTAAGGAGATAAAACAGCAAGCAGGACTGAACTTTGAAGGTCTACGGGGGAAGGTCTCGGTTGTTGATCTTTTGGAGCTGGAAATTGTTGATGAAAAAACATACAGCAGCTTGGTTGATGGAAGGATAATGAGCACTGACGTGATGAAAATGGAAAGTGTGAGAGCCTACCTACAGGGTAAGAGCAGTGTTGCCGGGGTGATACTGCAACCCTCCAACCAGAAGCTCAGCATCTATGAGGCACAGAGAAGTGGCGTTCTTACACCGGGAACTGCCCTTTGTCTCCTTGAAGCACAAGCGGCCACAGGATTCATTGTTGATCCTCTGAAAAGCAAAAAACTTACAGTCGACCAAGCTCTCAGAGAAAAGATAATCGGTCCACACATGTATGAGAAGCTTCTGTCTGCAGAAAGGGCCGTCACCGGGTATACCGATCCATACACTGGTCAGAAGATCTCTCTTTTTCAAGCCTTGAAAAAGGATTTAATCGTCAGGGAACATGGCATTCGTTTACTCGAGGCCCAAATTGCCACAGGCGGCATCATTGATCCCTTGAAGTGCCTTCACCTGCCCCTTGAAGTCGCATATAGGAAAGGATATTTTGATGCAGAACTTAATCAAATCCTATCAGATCCAACCGATGACACAAAAGGCTTCTTCGACCCAAAGACACAAGACAATCTGACATATATGGAGATGTTGTGCAGATGTGTAAAAGATAAGGACACAGGACTGTTGCTGCTGCCACTGAATGACACACCAAAAGCTTCAGTCACAAAGGCAAGGTTGTACACCGATGCAGAGATAAAGCAAGAGTTTGACAAGACATCTGTGAGCATATCAGTAGGACGCTATTCAGGAAAATCAGTTTCTCTGTGGGACCTGATCCATTCTGATTACTTCACTGAGGACCAGCGGCTTGAATTCATTGAAAAATACAGAACAAGGAAGTTGAACACGCAAACCATAATCACATTGGTGATTTCTATCATTGAAAAACTGGTGAAGAGTGAAACTCCCAAAATGATAATGGGCCTGAGAAAGCCAGTCTCTGCACAGCAACTACTGGACTCTGACATTATTGATGCAGATACATTCAAACAGGTGAAAGCAGCTAAAATTCCTTTTGAAGAAGTTACCCAACGTGAATCTGTGAGACAATATCTGAACGGGAGTAGGAGCATTGCTGGAGTTAAGGTTCACCAATCGAAGAAAGTCATGAGCATATACGGAGCAAGAAAAGAAGAACTGTTGACTCCTGGCGTTGCACTTATACTTCTTGAAGCACAGGCGTCAACAGGATGGGTCATCGATCCTGTTAAAAACAAGTTCTATACTGTGGATGAGGCAGCAAGAGAGCAAGTAATTGGACCAGATGTACACGAGCAGCTTCTCTCAGCGGAGCGAGCTGTGACTGGCTATAAAGACCCGTACACAGATGCAACAATATCACTGTTTGAAGCCATGAAGAAACAGTTGATTCAAAGAAGTGATGCCATGCGTCTCCTTGATGCACAGATGGCAACAGGTGGAATCATTGATCCAAATATAAGTCACCGACTACCTGTTCATGTTGCTACCAAAAAGGGATATCTGGATGAGGACGTAAGAAACGTTCTCTTGAATTCCACTGATGATGAGATGGGGTTCTTTGACCCCAACACCAAAGAAAAACTCTCTTACCTACATCTCATAAAGCGATGTGAAACAGATCCTGAGACTGGGCTACTTCTTCTCCCCCTGCTCGAAGACAGATCGTGTATGTTTGGCAAAGATGAACAAATAGAGCTTGAATTCAAAAACAGAACTATTGCAATGAATGCAGGAATATTTAAAGACAAAGAGGTGACCTTGTGGGAAATCCTGATCTCTGAATACATTTCACAACAGAAAAGGGAGCAGCTCATGCATCAATATAAGACAGGAGCCATGAGAATTGAAGAGATCATTGAGATTCTCACTGTGATCATTACAGAGGTATCATCCAAACAAAGGAAGTTCAAAGGACTCAGAAAGCAGGTCTCAGCAAGTGAGTTATACGAGTCAAAGATCATCTCGAAGGAGCTTTTCACACAGATCATAAAAGGGGAAGTGACAGAAGAAAAGGTAAGCAAAATGGAATCCATACAAAAGTATCTGGGATCGACAAACTGCATAGCAGGTGTCAAGATTCAGTCGACAAACAAAGTTATGAGCATCTATGAAGCCAAATCCAAAGGCCTGCTGACCCCTGGTACATCTCTGGTCCTGCTGGAAGCCCAGGCTGCCACTGGCTTCGTCATTGACCCAGTGAAAAACCAAAAACTTTCAGTAGAAGAGGCCGTGGCTCAACGTGTGGTTGGCAGTGAGTGGAAAAACAAACTGCTCTCAGCTGAACGAGCAGTTACAGGATACAAAGATCCCTACACTGGAGACACCATATCATTGTTCCAGGCCCTGAAGAAAGACCTCATAGTCAAAGATCATGGAATTCGCCTTCTCGAAGCACAAATTGCCACAGGAGGTATCATTGACCCAGTGCACAGTCACAGAGTACCTGTACAGGTGGCCTACCAAAGAGGTTACTTTGATGAGGAAATGAACCAGATTCTGTCGGACCCAGACGATGACACCAAGGGCTTTTTTGATCCCAACACACAAGAGAACCTCACCTATCTCACACTTGTCGACAGGTGTGTCACAGATCCCGTCACTGGTCTTAGTTTACTCCCGTTGCATAAGTGAAGAAGAAAAAGCTTACAAGTTTTTCTATATTGTTTAATGATCTGATGTCTTGAACTATAATCTGCTCATTAATATTTACTCCATTTGTCTTAAAACAATCATTGAAATACTGCATTGCCAATTTGAAAATGTTCTTGTAGATTTTTGGAATACATATATGAATGTTCTGCTGCACTTAACAGAGAAATGTTGCACTTAAAACCTCTTGCATTGCTACTTATTTTTACCTGAGGAAACATTTCTTTCATGCTTTGGATTTATGTGTCTGTGCTTCTTTCTTTTCAATTGCCTTTCAAAGTCGGACTTTTTCGAACGAGTTCAATCTTTTTGAGTGAAACATGTTGCCTACTCATGTGAACTGCAACCTTAAATTGTCTGATTCAATAAACAAGTTACATTTGAAGATTACATCTGGTTTCCTTTCAACAATTGTGACATTTTTATAACTTTAATGCTGATACTTTACTATTTCAATATCCTTACTGAGGAGCCTCCAGGTTGGTTGTAAAACACCAACAAATGTAAAATGGATTTCTCCTTTTAAAGAAAAACACCTGAATGACAGCATGTGCCCGAACCACTGCATGAACCCAGCAAGTCGGAGCCCTATTGGGGTCTTCGCTGAATTCATCTTGATGACAGCACCCTCTAGTGGAGTGAAGCACTATACAGAAACAACACAGTAGTGAAACGTTGATCATTTATTTACATGACAGTTCATTTCCTGCAATTTTCTTAGAAAAAACTTTGTCTGGAGTTAGTGTATAAAAAAGAGTTTTCAGTACTTTTCACATTGATACAGCATAGACGAGATAGTATACCTTCTAATTTAGCTTTGTGGAACCAAATTAAATTCAGATCTACTCCAATTTGTCCAACAGCTGGCGAATGTCTTCTTGTCCACGGTAAATTCTCTTCAACCCTCTTGGAAGGTAACGGCAGGAAGAAAGATTGAGGTAGCTAAGAGCATTCATTTGGCCGATGATTGACCTGCAGTACAGACACAACGTACATTTTTTGTGATATCACTGTCAAGATAAAGGACTACGCCAAACTGGAGTATGGAGGACTTTAAAAAGAGAAAAGTGGTTTGATTCATGGATTCATGGATTCATTTTATGAAACATTGATTTATAGTTGATTAAACTGTTTGGTGTAATTAAGAGGGAAAATGCATGTGGAGTACCTGAGGGCAGATGCTGTGATCCTGGTCCCACTCAGGTTGAGTGAACGAAGGGTGTCTGCATCAGTTGCCTGAGCAAGGTGATACATTGCTATCACCAAGTCCTCCTCAGAGAAGAGCTGATTTGCGATGTCGAGCTGTTGCAGCGTCTGGTTCCACTTTTGCGTCACCATGTGAAGTCCCCTCTTAGATGATGACGACCCAACATGGCTGCTGAAATATTGTCCCCAGAACAAGCACTCGAGCTCTGCAAGGTTACAGGAAGAAAAGGTAAGCATTGATCGTCAGCTGATATTACAAACACAGCTGCGTAGTTTATTAGTAAATTCAAAATAATTACTGAAATGCAATAAATATTTCTATTCCACAATAAATTATTTTCATTATTAGCTCTCATCTAACCCCATTCATAAATACAATACAATTAAGGATGGACACAAAAAATACATCTAAAATGATTACCCCATCACCCAAAGTGCACCAAAGTTGAAGTATAAACTGAGTGAGGCCTACCACAACAGGGTAATGTTGCAAGACCAGATGGTGTGATGCGAGAGCAGCCCCGCAGGTCCAGCACCCGCAGCCTGGTGGAGCCAAAAAGAATGTCCGACAAATCTTTGTCTGTCATGTAGGAGTAAGACGTGGTCGCAATACACAGCTCCTCCAGTAAAGGGAAGCCTGATGACGATTCGGCACCGGTACGCATCGTCTTATGTAGAGGTTTGACATTCAGCATCCGGAAGGTCTGATGGGAAGTTTCATGGGTGGACATCGTGAACACGTTTCATACTGATTCATTGTATGATGAGCAATTCGATGAATGGAAGAAGAGTAATGAAGTGCAGGACAGGTCAAAACATTTTTGATCAGTTTTCAACTATATCACTAGAAGCACTAGGAAGTGACATATTCTGATTGTTTTCTACCTTGAGTTTCGGGCATGCTATCTGAAGTGCCTGGATGCAAACGGGAAGTTCGCAATCTTTACTGTCAAGCTTCGTGTTGACTTCCAACAACTCCAAGTCAGGACAGTATCCCCTCTGAAAAAAATCAAAATAATATACTTTGTGCCCATGTGTGATCACATGAAAACATATCGACAGAAAAAGGTGCTTACAGTGATGGCAGCGAGAAGTCTGTCGTTCTTCAGTCCGTGAGTGAACAGGATTTGTCTGATCCTGCTCCCGTGAGTTTCAAGGTACAGCAGGAGGCCTTCAATCTGAAACTAGAGCAAACACAAGTTGTTTTTTTGGTCTTCAATGTCATGTAACCAGTGTGGTTGGTGTATCATTTCATATTTGGACAATATGTAAACAATGAGGAGATCTTACTCTGTTTCCAACCTGAAGCTATCAGTTTAAAAAAAAAAGAGACGGAAACATTTCTTATTATGAGACTAACCAGTCTCTCAGGGTGTCTACCTCAGTATACTGGAGATTTAAGCTCTGCAGAGACGGGCTGTGCTGACCAAGGCTTTGGAAGGCCGTCCCTGCCAGACCTGTGCAGTAGGACAGCGTGAGGGAGCGTAGATAAGGGCAGAACTGCGACACGACCTGAATGATCACAAAATACCCAGAACATAAAAAATATGAACATCTCAGTACCAGAGCCGATAACATATAACATGTAGATATCCTGATGACTTACATCGACAGCATAGTTTACATTCTTTGTCCAGTGATGGAGAGAGAACTCTCGCAGCTGGGAGAATCTAGAAAAAAAGAAAGTACTTTTATTATCTCATTTTCAAAACAGTGACATTGTGTTTTATTTAACAGAGGGATGAGAATTGATGTGATTTTATTGGTACCAATGCCAGTAGTGATTCTGTTGGATCTGACAAACTGGAACCAGTTCCCTAATTTAATATTGTCCAGAATATTAGACAGCTAAGTACAAACTATCATGCCCTTGTCAGACCTCTTCAAATAACTCTAAACTCATCATACGGACCTGTTCTGCGACAGCCAGTTGAGTGTGTCCTTTATCTTGCTCTCTGTTTTAGGGAGCTGGGTTTTTCCTGCGGCAATCCAGCAGTAACTTATGGTCACCTTGCGCCACAGGACCGGACTGGAGGCAGCAACGTTCCACAGTCGGCAAACTCTCCCCACTCTACATCATCAGAAAGACAGCAGAAAACGGTGGTGCTGTTCAGGATGCAAGTTACGGTTGTCAAAATATGACAGCCCACCAGCTATGCTATGAAATAAATACCAGTAATATTCCTATATGTTTCTGGTATGTGTGTATAATAAACCCGTAGAGCTCAAACAATGTCAAATAAATCCCAATATATAGTGTTATAAACTAAATCACAACAAACTCTTAGTCTTTAAATGATATTTAGCTAGTTCTGGCTTGAGGTGAACCAATGATTAGTCAAAGTATAGTCAGGATTGTGTAAAAAGGTGAGCATCTTTTAATCTTGCTACAATTCCTGAATAGTGAAATATAAATCCTCACATATAAATCTGAAGGTTAACTATTGATTTAACACAAATATATCAGGTCGGTTGTCTTTACTACCTGCATAGAAATGGCACAGCACCATCCTGGATGACCACCATCTGAAAAATATTGATTAGCACCTCCTCCGGAAGACTTTGACCCCATCTGTGGTCTGTTGCTTTCTCTGGCACAAACAAAGACGTGTGCTCTGTTTCCTTGACAACTGGCATGTTTACCAGTTTTGTCTTGGCACGGACTGTCTTTTTTTTCTTAATCTGAACGAGTCTCCCCTTTCCTTTAGTTAGTTTCTTTCTTTTTACGCCTTTCTTTTTGGGGGTCCAGGCTGAACCTCCATACTGAGAAGTACTACTCGATATGACAAGAAGCATATCTTCTCCTTCGTGGACGGTGTACCCCGGCTGGACCGATCTGTTCACTCTGGCCTTTTTTCGCTTCTTTGCTTTGTGATTTTTAGGCTCACCAGATGTCCTCTTCAACAAGGCCTTTTTGGACTTTTGATTATCTTTTCCTTGGCTGGATGCATTTGATGTGCTCGGTGCAGAGTCTTTACTCCCTTCACTGTGGGGTGAAGCGGCTGCTTCAGTGGAATCCATCATATGCTGCTCGTCTCACAAGCTTGATCCAAAGAAAACCAGACATCAACAGAGCAGTGACATACCAGCATCTGAAGTAAGAATCAGAATAGGGTTAGTTTGTATATGTGAGACTCATTTCATGTCGCAGGTCAAAAGAAGGACGTGAATAAGAAATGTGACAATCGATTAGGTGCAAGTAAATAAAACAGAGAAACTATGATTGCTATCACATATTTTAATATTTATTTTATATTTCCCTCGGGATAAATAAAGTATCCTACCTACCTAAGCTCATGAGCACCATTTGTCACACCATGACTTGGTAAGTATATTGTAGATATTACAAACTTATCATATATGTATTATAATAATAATGATTGGCCACGTTTTACTATTTTCCTAACAGTTACATTACAAGCATCATATAATTCTACTTTTTGAGAACTTTGAGTTAAATCATTTTGTGACAAGGAAGCTGTGACTTCAATTGAGTACATACCTGCAGTACTGATGAATGTAAAGGACAACAATGTTCCTATACATTCTGTAAATTACTGACGGCGCTTCTGATACTACTGTATATGTAACGTAACGGAAGCTGCCTGCGCATCGTCAATTGTTTGTATACGGAAAAACGGACACTATTATGCCATATCCAAACGTTTACCTACAAACTGATAACAATTTAAAAAAGGTTTGACTTCCTTAAGACGATGTCGCTGACGCTAACCTTTCAAAACATGGAAGGAAATGTTGTTTGGTTAGCTAACAATTTTACATTGTCCAGTACGGTTCAATTAGCTGTTAGCTAGGTTAGTTTACAGGGGCCACCTTGCAGAATAACGTAACAGAAAAATCACGGTTTAAGTAGGGCTGTGTAACCAACAATAAATATTACCTATGATAGTTTCAATGATAAAAACATGCTGTATTTCACAGTTCTACCATCCATCAGCTGTAGCCGCCAGTTCTCTATCCATTCAGCCTGCTTGTATTGTTACACCCACAATGCATTTCGCTCCCCCCCTGCCATTGGTGGAAACTTTGGCTGCAGCCCGCCTTTCTTAATTCTAGCCAATCACTGCCCAGCTCACTTCTCGTTCCTTCCGAGTTTGATGACGACCGAGGACGAGTCTCACCGTGGTGGTGCTGTTTCGGGGTAAGAACGTACATATTTAAAAGACAATTTTCCTTTTCTTGCGTTTTTAGTTATTTGCAAGCGCTACAACATGCAGGCATGTTTTCCACTGTGAAATAAAAGGGGTTTACTACAGTTTAGATTGCTGTATGATGCTAGTAAACATTTATGCTAACTTTAGCAAAATGCTAACAATAATGCGGCACAGTTATTCCTCTATTTTGTAAAAGTCTGCTTATAAATATTGTCTCCGAACCATGAAGTTTTTAGGGTTGTGATTGGCTTTAACGGGACAAAATGAAACATTATGTTATTGTTTCTCATGTGCACATGTAATGTGACCACGTGTAAGTGTTTATGCTTCCATTTACTCACTGTATCTCTTCTAGGAACAGTTGATGATGGAGGAGGGAGAAGATTTCTCTCTTTGTGGGAAAGCGGCTGTAACTGAAGCAAATCTGAGTAAGTAAGAAGTAAAACGGCTGCAAAGGTCTAATTCCGTTGATCATTTGATATGATTCCCTTTGTAATATATTTCTTGTGTAACAATTCATATAATTGTAAGCATAAATAGATATATTTAATTCAGAACAGTTATTTACAAGTCCCCATCTCCACTAATCCTTTGTTCATGTAGAATTTGCACCTCTTATTAAAGCCTTACTTTTCTTCTCACTTGCTAATTTTTTTATTTTTTAGGAGACGAGTATTATTGGAAGCTTGTTGCAGACTTCATCGGTCCTCAATCGGGGGCAGGATTAGAGCTTCAGGAGGCTCCATGCAAAAACAGACTACTGATCCAAGTTGGACTTGTGAGAGAGGATAACAATTTTCCATGGCTTGTCATCGTTGACTGGCTCAAGAGAATTTTCCCCAGGCATCGGTCAGCGGACTTCCGTCGTTTGATTGAAACGGGTATCGCAACAACATTGAGCCTGGGAAGTGACGCCAGGTTAGCCTTCCTGGAATCGTACGTCAACTTTAACTTTGTTGGCCCGATATGTGATAGCATTGGAGTTGAACGAGTACATCTTTTGAACATGAGTGATTTTTCCGAGCGTGCGCAGTCGATTGAAGTCACAAACGGATTGATTCTGGAGTTGAGCAACTTCGCCACCAGGGAGAAAATTGCCCCGATCGTGTTGGTCACTTGGCTTAGAAACTTCAACACTGAGTTTTGTAAGGACGGCAATACTCAAAAGGCATATAAAGCCCTTAGGTCTAAAATTAAAAAACTAAAACTGTATCACCATAATTGTGAAAACAGAAGTCAAAGGAGGAATGCAGTGATGGAAAATCTACTTCAAAGTCCATTCGAATTGGTGGTGAAAAAAGAAGATGCACGTAGATGTGTTGTGAAGAAACGCGTGAGAAAAGATGACTTACCTTATGAGAGAATGATAATCAAGGAAGAGGAGGAGAGCTATGAAATCATGCCTGTTGAAGAGTCCAAGATGTACAGAGGAACAAAGAAAATAATGTTGAAAGAATCTGACTCTGTATGTGACGCAAATGATGAGGATCTGGAGGCAGAGCCCGGTGGAGATAAAACCTCAGTCAACCACGGAGAAGCACTGAACCTGCTTGACATTGCAATGCTGTCTGTCGAGAAGCTGTCAAGTGTGTACAATGGGAAAAACACAGCGTGCAAACAGGTTTCCATGGTTCTCCTGAAAAATCAGTATGCTCTTACATGCAAGGAGCATCCAGCCATGGAAGAGTTTGAGAAGAAACTCAACTTACTTTCTGAAAATATCTCGCTCGTCTCTCCTGTCGTGTTTTTACACGCCAACGCTAATTTCCTCGTCGACTTGCATGACGCAGTTGAGAAGCAGATTATGGCGTTTGAGAAAGAGATCACTGAGTCAACAGGGCAAAAACTAGGCCGTGATAGGCTTCCAGAATTCAAGAACTTTGTGAACATGTCGGAAAGTGCAACTGCACGTTATATAAACATGGCTTGTGACATCTTAAGCCCTCGCACCTCTGGTAAGCGAAGCTACAGGCGGCACTGGGTGGCTTTCTGTGATGAGAAGAACAATCCGTCAAGACTCGCGGCGAATGCATCAAACCGCTTCAAAAGCTACTTTGAAACAAGCGCCGGTCTTATTCACCATCACAAAGAGATTCCTCTCTTCTTTTCTGATTTGCTGTCACTGAACGACACATGCCCCAATGTTGTTCTGGCGAGTCTCGCTGCCGATGCTAATGATTCTGTAATCCAGACCCTTGTGTGTGTCCTGGCCATCGTGTACTGCAAAATCCTTGGTCCTTACTGGCAGCTGTTGAAAAGTGTAGGGGAGTACTCACTTTTCAGCCAGTATGTACTCTGTCTCTACCAGAAGTTCCTCAACTGGTCCAAAGATCCTTCAACACTGCTGGAACCTGAAGGGGCCATAAACGTTTTCCTGCAGTGCCCATTGCAGGAAAAAACCTTTGCCGGGGTGTTTCAGTACTGCAGCCAGTGGCATGCAAATAGAGACCTAATTAGAACTTGCTTGAAGAGGGTGATAAAGACGATTGCTGCCGTCAGTGAAGAACATCTGAAGGATTTCCTACCAGGAGGAACTTTTTCAGAAGTCCCTTCTCCTGACTTGAGTTTTCAACTAGGAAGTTGCACGTTCTCTGTCCTAATGGCTGACTATCCCTTCAGCTTTGTGGAGGAGAAAAAAACTGTCAAGTCTTCCAAACAATTGTCACAGAAGCACCTCTTGTCATCATCATCATCAGACAGCTCTCAGGAGGGTTCATCTGACAACAGCTTCGATGATACTACGAGTCTTCACAGTCCCGACTTGACAAACGGTAGTAAATATGAAAAGAAAGGAAAAGAGCCGTCGAAACGCAAAGCCAAAAAAGAAGTGTTTGAGAACATGGATAAGGACTACATTATAGCTACTGTGGAGAAAAACGGAGGGCCATGCAAATCACAGCAGGATGTCGACAAATTGATGCTGCGTTTCGATGGAAAGTCCCGGGTTGAGAGGCGAGAAGGGATTCGTTGTGAAATTCTGTACCAGAAGATGGTTCTCAACAACACAGACCCGAACTTGAATTGCGCCTTCGCCAACTTCACACAGATGGGGCTAAAGCTGAAGCTCGCACTTCCTCGTGTTAAACCTGGGTTCTCTCTGGTTTTAGCCCCCAGAAAGACGAAAGCGAAGCCTGGAACCTATGACACAGAGGATGTGGCAGCTGCTCTGAATGAAACCAGCACACTAGATCTTTAATTCTATCTAAGAGGCATGATACCGAGGATTCTGCATGTTTAATGAAATCCAGATGAATGACTTCCTTAACAGAACCAAACAAATATGACCTCAACCTTTTGGCACAATCAAGGTATAGTCAATGAATTCTGTGATATGTGTTGTAAACTATATTCAATCATTATAAAAAAAATTGTATTTTTGATATTGCCATATTTGCATCCCATCATTTTGCTACCCTGATTATATGGACTGCTGAAAGGGAAATAGGTTATTGTACTCATTTTCATCATCCTAGGAATCATTAACTACTAACAAAAGATTTGATATGAGAATAAACATCTTTGTTAAAAATTGTGTAACTATTTATATTTACACTGTCAACCTGTATGGTCAACTGGGGGAGGGTAGTCCCATGTGCAGCTATTACAGTTTGGTGTAGTTAATTAGCAAGATGAATTAAGTTGAAAATCAGTCAGATTTTTTGGTTTTGTCACCTACAAAATGCTCTTTTCTTACTCATATTAGAGATATGTGTGTGCAGTGGCACCGCAGGCATCAGCAATGTCACAAAGTTCATACATTGACTGCAAGGGGCTTGAGAAAATACAAATTTCTGGGTCGATGTGCCAATTATTAAAGCCTTATGACTTTTCAAATATATAGTCAGAAACTTAGTGGATGGGTTGGGTTTCCTGGATTCTCAACCTACTATTTGACTTGATGTTATAGTAGGAGGAAGCGCCTGCTTTTGCAGTTGTATTTACGTAATAAATTCTCTACATATACTGACCACATTCACGAAAAAAAAGAGACAATATTCTCTTTTTTAAATTGTATTAAAATACTTCAGGAAAAACATCATAGATCGTCGTTTCCGATAGTGTTTTTGTTCAAGAAAGCCGCTTTCATTCCTGTGAACTGGCGACACCGCCCGCCTCAGTTGTCAGTTCACCCTAAAGCGAATGCACCGCCTCAACCAACTGAATTTTATTATTGATGTTGGTGCTTTCAATGTTTTCGGAATATTGCGTTTCCAGTGAATTGAGTTTCAACAATTTTCTTATTGTTTGAGGAAACCTTTAATGTATGTCTGGAAAGCAGCGTAAGGACACATTTAATAGTTTGCGCGCCATGAATGCTTCACCCTTACTGTGTTTGGATTAAATGCATGAAAAGTATACACCTCCAGTTATTCACTTTCCCGATGCGTTGTTCATAAATGAAAGAAACGATACGTGTTGATTGTCAGTATTACGAGGAGTACGCAAAGGCATCTCGGGGGGTTGGGATTGGGAAATGAGCGTAAGGGTTCATCGTTCTTCAGGATACTCGACAGCGTGTGGGAGAACTCTGTCGTTTCCTATAACAAAGTCAAACGGCTTGAGAGTATATGTCCGGTTCTATTGACCGGAGTTAGCGGTATCATGTCCGGCAGCTGGTGGAGCGGTACGGCGTTGACCCACGGGCTTGTGGCTCTGTTCGCCATGGGCTCCTGGGTTTCTGTTAACAGTCTGTGGGTCGAGCTCCCGGTGATTGTCGGTGTGCTGCCCGAAGGTCAGTGGCCAGTTTACCTCATTTGGCTTTTCATCAACCAGACTTTTTTGTATCATTCACAAACTTATCAGATCAATTTGATTCATGTTAACTAGTTTCCCTGAAACTCAAACCTCAAACTTGTTAGCTTGTGTTATCTAACTTAGCTAGCTAGCGTTAGTCATGTAATCTGAATAGGAACGTTACGTAGTATTTTGTTCCCTCTTGAAAATAAGGGAAATTAAATATAAATATGTGTAATACAAAACAAGAAAAGTAGTAATATATAGAATAATTTTCTAGTTCACTGGTAGAATTAATTACTACACAAACATGGCTCTGTACTTCAGTGTTTCAGTTGTAATTAATACTTCTAACTTTGCTTCAGTAAATTTCAGAGGTAAATAATATACTATATAATAATATAAGATGTATTCCAGATCAAAACACTCCACACTGCATGTACTAGTTGGGAAGCCTCAGCACTTGTTTATAATGACTTAATATAAATGGTAATAATAAAACACAGAGAGAATTCTGTTGCATTGTGGACATGTTATTGTCTCTATTTCTGTAAATACTCAATAGATAATTAATTATAATACTGAATGCCATTTGTTGACAGTATCATTGTAGATCTTTTAGTTAAAGTCAGTTTGTGTGTTCCTGGATGTATGTGCAGAGGTTGACACTAGCAGACTGTTTTTATAATCATTAATGAAAGTGTATTTATCCTGGAAATCAGATATTAAGGAGGCGGAATCTATAAGCATGATTTATGGCATCATGAATGGTTGGTGAAGCCGATCATTGTCCAATATAATGCTTGCACAACTATGATGTGCACCAACTAGTTGTCAGTCCCAAAATGCTGTCAAATAAAGTAAAAAATACAGTGAATTTGTACCAACACTGTAGTACCCAACCTGATAACCGCTTGTCTTATTTTAGGGTGGAACCTGCCTGCCTACCTCTCAGTGCTGATAGCGTTTGGGAACCTGGGTCCAATAGCCGTGACCATCACACACCACTGTGCTCCGGGACGGTTAAATGATCGCATTGTCATCCACTGCATCCAGGCGCTGGCGGTGGTGGCGTCCGCCTTTCTGGCTGTCTTCTGGTCACACACTGTCCTGATAGCAGGCGAGAAAAGGTCGCTGCCGTTCCTGCTCTTGACCTTTGTGTTGGCTTTCGTGTGCTGCACGTCCAACGTCACCTTCCTGCCCTTCATGTTCCGTTACCCTCCTCAGTATATTCGCACTTTCTTCATTGGACAGGGCTTCAGCGCCTTGTTCCCTTGCATTGTGGCTTTAGGGCAGGGTGTCAGCAAGCTGGAGTGTAAAACTGTGAATGGCACCGTGAAGCCGCAGTATTTGAAAGAGACCTTTCCGGCGCAGAACTTCTTCTGGTTCCTGTTTGTAATGCTGTCAGTCTCAGCTGTAAGCTTCCTGGCATTGACACGAAGACAAATACAATCACAACAAGACATGCCGCCTCAAGAGCCTGACAACGCCACAGCTGCAAAGAACGGGGAGACTCACCCGCTACATAACAGCGGGACGCAGGTGTCGGAGGGGCAGGTGCACCTGGAGGAACAACCACCGGCTCAGACATTCTGGAATTTGCACAATATCTACCTGCTGGCGTTGCTGGCCATCTCCAACGCCCTCACCAACGGGGTCCTTCCGTCCGTCCAGAGTTTTTCCTGTTTGCCCTATGGCACCATGACCTTTCACCTCTCCGTGGTCCTCGGAAACATAGCGAACCCACTGGCCTGCTTTCTAGCTATGTTCTTCATCATGAGGTGAGAAATTAGAATGAAAATCATGGTTAGTGTTTAAACATTTATTCAAAGATGTTTGTAAAAGCACTGTTGTTTTCTACATTGTAGAACCCTGGCTGTGATTTTGTGACTGTGTCTTCCAGGTCCACCGCTGGTCTGGGCTTCGTATCTTTAGCAGGTGGAGTGTTTGCTGCATATCTCATGGCTTTAGCAGCGCTCAGCCCCTGCCCTCCACTCCTGGGGGACCTCACTGGCATGGCTCTAGTGGTAAGTGGTGATACGCATTCAGGGGCTAGATATCATTTGCTTTAGATTGTCTCGTTCCTGACAAACAGGTGCACAAAAATCAGATACAGACATGCAAAGGCTCCTGTTAGTGTCTCCACTTCAATGCTCTGGCTGCAGTGTGAGCTCGCTCTCATCCAGATGTTGATGTGGCCTGGTGCGCTCCTGTTGCACCAGGCCACAGCTGTTGACGGTCGATCACCCTCAGCCTTTTACAGACAGCATTATCAGAATATTTGTGTCTTTTTTTGTGTTAATAACCAATTTGCTTGATGAGATAGGAATAGAAACAACAAAAGTAAGCTGCATTAATGACATTGCTAAACTGTAAAAAAGCTTGGGGAGCATAAAGCTGGTGATATTAGTGAAGACCATGTCAAGTAGGATTTAGATCTTCCTCTCAGGATGTAAAATCCATCATCTTCAGTAATGACCTGATGGTTAGCTGATGGGTTTGTGTTGCTGCAGCAGGAAACCCACCGAACAACCAGAGAGTTTTCACTCAACCTTCTGCAGCAGATTCCCAAAACACAGAAGTGTCATCAGTGTTTGTTTCCTCCATGTCCACCCCTGACTTCAGCTTCTGGTTTCTGCCCCCTGCAGGTCGTCTCCTGGATTTTTTTCACTGGCCTCTTCTCCTACTTGAAGGTGGTAATAGGGACTTTGCTCCATGAGGCGGGCCACGCTGCCCTGCTGTGGTGCGGCATCTCCATCCAGGCAGGCTCCCTTATCGGAGCGCTCACCATGTTCCCCCTGGTCAACGTCTATCCCGTGTTCGCCAGGGCTCAGGAGTGTGTGAATAACTGCAGTTAGCCTCATCTTTTTTTACACACATACACACACACACTAAGCCCTCAGTCCTTGCGAACGGGCAGTGACTGGTAAACCTCGTTCCTCAGGGTTCTTACGTGAAGCACCAGATCTTTCCTGGCCTCCTCATTCTTCAGGAGACACAGATGAGGCGCCATCCTCTTATGATCGGGAGGCCGCTCAGCCTGTGAAAGCAAAAACATTCACGGACAATAGGAGCATTGTGTTGTAGAAATGCATCTGATGCAGCGACACCACGGGTGCTTTGTGTGTTTTTAATATTTTTATGTAACAAAACAAGTTGATGTTGTTTACAGTGGGCAGAAGCAGCAGCTTCTCTCCCCACTACAGCGGATCATGTGAAGGGTTGTTCCCTCTCCGACGCCATGATGAACTCATGCATCACCAGCCCCGGGGCCAGCTGGTAGCAAGGGATTAGATGGGAGATCACTGGGAGACAACCAGTGTGGTTCTACTGGATTCATTCCCTCAAATGTTTTTGCATTAATGTAGCTTGTGAAACAGTTTCTAAGCAGAAGAACTGAAGACTTTCAGCTTCATTCCCGGATTCACTCTGAAAGTTTGTCACACAGTTTCATCCAATCATTGTATATGTAATTTACATATTTGTATTCATCAAGTATAGAGAGCCATGATGAAGGGAACATTAACTGGTTTAAATGTTTGTGTCCTGTCTGACTTCCCCGTGTCTTTGATATCAACGTTATAACCGCGCTGCTAAACTCCGTCTGACTTATCAACTGAAACTCTTCAGAGTTGCACAGAAGAACATTTGTAATCAACCTGCCTTAACTGCATCTTGATGACCTGGTGATATTTGAATGCTTTTAATAATGTTTTATTGCTGATTGTAACTGGACTCTATAATGTTTAATGAACCGCTGATTAATTCAGGTGCTTTTTCACGACTGTGACCGTTTTGTTTTTTGATTTTCAGTCGGTTCTTGCAGCTTGAAATGTTAAACACAATCAGAGGACTCATGTTAAGTGTCGATGGGAAAACTCCTGGTAAACAATAAACATTTGTCCAAAAGGATTTCAAATGGTGGTGATACATTTGTTTTGTCTGCAGGACTCCTGGACTACAACCTCATCCGATTACAGGAAAGATGGATGTTATTTATTTACACTTCTGTTGCAGTATTCCAACTCTAGATGTTATTTTACATCATGTGATCACTGTCTCGTGGTCAGAAAGGAGTGATACAATGTTTAGACATCAATTCATTGTGCTATTTATCATCCTAAGAAGAATGTAAATAGTAATAAAACATGAAAATTAGCTGTTATTGCATTGATAGAGTGATTCAACACAAAGCGTCCATAAAGGTATTTTTATCAAAGTAAATTAGTGTTGAACTGCCTTCATGCATGAATCCTCTTCATCTGGTCTGAACGAAACTTGAAAGCTTAAATACTCAGGACATTGTGCAGGATGTGTCTGGAGAGGAAAACGAGGATTGCATCTTGAGTTATTAGCAATTAGATGATAGGCCACGCCCACCTTGACCTTTGTTAACGCACGCTAATTTTGAGAAATTCTGTTTGGTTTTAAGATCCACACTTTTGACGTCCCCCCATGGGGCAGGCTGTTATTGGGCAGGATAAAGCAGAAAAACACTTGGTTAGGTTCACGGAAACATGGTGGCACCGGCTGAAGTTGAGAACAACGGGACTCAAACTACCGTCTCCCTCCGCAAAGACCAGTATTTGTTTCTCAGACCCACAACCAGACCTGCAGACAGACAGACAGACAGACAGGCAGACAGACAGACAGGCAGACAGGCAGGCAGACAGACGACTTGTAAGTTGGAAAACTTTGACATCATACACGTATCAATCGTTTGCATCAACAACAGTTCAGTTTCTGTTGCCTCCTTGAATCATTGTTTGTTTCTGCAGTAAATGTTTGAGGCCGGTGCACCTTTGCTCCCATGATCCCCTTAAGCAGAATTAATGAATTCTCCAGTTCCTTAAAATGTGTCAACTCATTCAGAAGTTGCTTCAAGGCAAAGAAACGCGGTGCCGCGGCTGCAGGATCACAACATGTGATGCCGATCGATGATCCTCAACGTCGTGACAGTGGAGGTTTTCAAAGTGGAAACAATGATCAGTTAACCAAACATGTGTTGTGGTTGGTTACATGCTCCCACACCCATTCTCCCCGAGGAGGGTTTAATCCCCTGGTGCACACACACAGTTTAGTGCACAGGACTTTGGCTTCATTCTTCCTCTGCAGAAAACACCCAACACTCCACCGAGCAGCATGTGAGTATCTGCAGGGATGCAGTCCCTCAATTCTAATAATTTTATGCTCAAAAAACATTTTATTTTTTTAACTGGAGGCTTGATTTCTTTTCTTTTTTTTTTACTTACAAGTCTTGTTCATCAGATTTTTAAGAATATTGTAACACTATTGATATCATGATTTGATGACTACATAATATCTTGATGTTCATGCAGGTATGAGCACAACTATTAGTTTTAATAACTTCACCATTCTCAATGTCATCAAAGTTGTGCCTCCAAGTTACTGATGCAACAGGCTGTTTTTTATTTGGTTAGTGAACTGATGCTTTAACAAATAGCCTCAAACACATTGATTTATTTTCTCATTCTTTGACCGTGAGCGGGTTCTCGTTCAACAAACAATGCAGCGGTCAGATGTTTTCTTGGGTTGTGTAACAGCCACAGTGGGTGGTTGTCCTTCCTGTGCTTCATGTTCAACCCGCGGCCGCCCGGGATCGGATGAAACAACCCAACAGGAGATTCCGGCATTTTGCATGTGACACAAAATACAGCCGGCAGCCCAGAAGAGTGTCCTAACAATAGTTAATATTAACCGTTCCCACACTGCAGCTGTGCAGGAGGACACGTCCTCATGGTGACACATTAATCCAGGAGACCGAGTTGAATTGACATTTTGTGTGTTTTTTATACTGTCTCGTTGTTTTATTTAATTTGAACACAGTCCTGTTTTGTCAAATGGTAGAAGGACGTATTTACTGTCACTACCTGACGTTAACATTGTCCAACCCTGAACCGTCCTGATTCCAGAGAACCCCTCCAGCATGTCTCTCCTCACGCACCTGTTGGCGTGTCTCCTTGGGATGGGCTCCTGGGTGTCCATCAACGGCCTGTGGGTGGAGCTGCCCCTGATTGTCCCCCATATTCCGGAGGGCTGGTACCTGCCTTCCTACCTGTCCGTTCTCATCCAGATGGCCAACGTCGGTCCTCTCTTCGTCACTCTGATGCATCGTTTCCGACCGGGTGCCCTGAACGAGACGGCCGTCATATACGTGATCATCGCCCTCGGCACCGTGGCGACTTTCCTTCTGGGTTTCTTCTGGAAGGAAACGGTCGTCGTGGCGGGTGTGCCCCGCAGCGTCGCTCTGCTCCTCCTTACGTTCTTCCTCGCCACTGTTGACTGCACTTCCTCCGTCACCTTCCTGCCCTTCATGATGCGTCTGCAGCCTCAGTACCTCACCACCTACTACATCGGGGAGGGTGTGAGCGGCCTGCTGCCTGCTCTGGTAGCTCTGACCCAGGGTGTCGGGGTGGTTCACTGTATAAACAGCACCCAGGCTCTGAACCAGACCCAGCACGCAGGCAACAGCACTCTGACCTTTGACCTCTGGGCCCAGTACCAGCCGGCCAACTTCTCAGCCGAGGTGTTTTTCTTCTTCTTGAGCGCCATGATGTTGGTGTGCCTTGTGGCCTTCCTGCTCCTCAACTACCACCCCGCCGTGGCCAGGGCTCATCCCAACGGCCGATACACTACCGGCGTCAAGGAGAAATCTCAGAACATCAGAAAAGCGGTTGAGCGGAAGCCCATGATGGATCCATACAGACCTGCCAACCAGAACCGCAGGAGCGGTTTCGGCACTGGTGCCTACAGCTGGACGCAGGTGCTGTACATCTTCGTGATCCTGGCCTGGGTCAATGCGCTGACCAACGTGGTGCTTCCCTCGGTGCAGTCCTACTCGTGCATGCCGTACGGGAACAACGCCTATCACCTGTCTGCTACCATGGCGGCCGTGTCCAACCCGCTCGCCTGCTTCATCGCCGTGTTCTTCCCGATAAGGTGGGTGTGTTTCCTGTAGGGGTGTGACAGTACAGTCAGACAGACACCTGCCGAACCCTCGACCGGTTCATCCTGAAATAACTCATAATATACTGACCTATCATGTCACAGGTCCTTGCTGCTGATGGGAGTCCTCACGGTGGTCGGCAGTGGCGTCGGAGCGTTTATAATGGCGATGGCAGTGCTGAGTCCGTGTCCACTGCTGGTCCACGACACCTCGGGGGTCGTCGTCATAGTGAGCGCACCGCTTATTTACACGCATAATAGTTTAGTTTTTAGTACACAGAAATGCTGAGATAAGTGTCTCTCTTGTCCACAGGTGCTGGCCTGGATCATCTTTGTTCTCACGCTGTCCTACGTGAAGGTCATCATCGGGGTGGTGCTGCGTGACGAAGGCCACAGCGCCCTGGTGTGGTGTGGAGCCGTAGTGCAGTTAGGGTCTCTGCTGGGTGCTGTGACGGTGTTTCCGCTGGTCAGTGTGTACAGTTACTTCACATCAGGTGACCCCTGCAACACAACGTGTCCCTGAAGGAGGCAGACGGGGGGGGGG